>RXPK01002753.1:0-31206 GCA_004143645.1 Protaetia brevitarsis | reverse complement strand
TGGTTTTTTTTCATGTAGGTTACCTGGAATATTCATAGTAAAAAAATATGGGTAACTTTTCCAAGTTTTTGATCTGGAACACTCACAAGCCTTTGTAAAGTAGTGATAATTTCCGTAGAAATTCTACTCGTTTAAAAATTGAAATTGCTGTTATATAAGTTGATGCAGCACGTCATGATGTTTAGAACATCATGACGTGATGATTTACAGTTTTGTAGTACAATTTTGACGTAAATCCACTACTATTTTTTTCTGTAACTGTACCGACTTTGAATAAAATAAATAGTCTCTTCAGTAAAATCATAATTACTTGATACAATATTTTTCTACTGTTAAGGTAATTTATTTGAATAAAAGATGTTATTAACTATAATTTTCCAAATTGTAAGAAATGTTAAAGTTTTTTCTAAGAAATAGAAATTTTTGCCATTAATATTCACATAAAATATTTTATATATTTAGCCCCAATGCATACAGAAAATTATCAAAAAAAGTGATTTTTACCAAGAAAAATTACCTAATTTTTTTTTAGTGTGTGGATGAGTCTTTTTTTTTGTAAAGGGGTGATAACGCCTTGTCAGGCGCCTGCTGAGCCAAATCTCCCTCCTAATCAACATTACGACCCCGGAAAAACCGATTATCGTAACTGACCAGAGAGAGATTTGAACTCCGAACTCCGCACTGATAGGCAAGCGAGCAAGCTACTCGACCATCGGCCAGGCAATTTAACATACACTGTGTTTCAGCCAAATGGAATAAATTCGATAATAAGTAAATGAGTGCGTGTTAGAAGAAACTCTGGTACACGTCACAATTGGCATTTTTAATTGTGTATTTTTTGCAACAGAAACCTTTTATACATGGTGTGACATGTAACAGTAGCCAATACCAACTTTTTTATTTTAAAAACCACACCCTGTATATTATTCAATTTTTGGATTCTTCAAAAAATTCTAGAAATATTTCATGTACAATTTCCTATAACTATGTTCAACTGTTTAGGAAATATTAAGTGTTTTCACTTTTTTTTTGCAAAAAAATAAGATTGAAAACAGAAAATAATTTGATTTCTGTTTATTTCTTGATACTTAGAGAAAAAAAAGCAAAAAAAAAACATTTCTTTTTTTATCGATATGAAATAAAGAAAAACTGTAAATACTTTTGTTTACTTTTGTTTAAAACGCCTGGCCTTAGCAAATTGTTATCTACCTGCATAACAGTTTAGTTGACAGTGTTATAGTCGTTTGAACTTCATTAACTGCATATCAGAGAAATGGTTCATTTAACAGAAATGCACAAAATAACAATTCTACAGATGATTGATTATGGAGATAACACACGGCCACAAATGGAAGTTGCTCTCTTATTTCATGAAAAATTTCCAAATTTGCCGCTTATATCCCAAGGGACAATTGAGGTTTGTTCGCTGGTGTTACACCAATTACACTGGTGCATATTGTCTCTTTCTCAGATGCATAAAGAGTAAATCTTTTATCCTGTTTTAAGTAGGAGCACCCACTACAGTGGAAAGTGTAGCACCAGCGAACAAACCTTTGGTAAAATAGAAAAGTAATATCCTCTCACTCTAGATAGAGGCCGAGTGCCATACAAGCGGGAAATAAGTCTTCCAGGATCCTTCCTTGAAAATAATACCTGTTAACGAGCAAAAAGGGTAGCGGATAAATTGAAAAATAAAAATAGCAACACAAATAAATAAAATAATAATTCTGCCATTGTCCCATGAATTTTTCCGAATGGCGAATTCAGTGGAATGTCAATAATACTTTTATTAATCGTTTCAAATTCAGAATGGTAACATAATTGTTATAATTTCGAGGTTGTTAAGTGATAAGGATTTGATTTACAAATTTATTTAAGTCCTCCATTATTAACAACAGTATGAACTTCGAATTTTGCAACACACACATACACACGTTTGATTTAAATATTAATGAATTATTTATTGTATAATTTCAATGGCAGCTTGCAATCGATGGTAAATTGTTCGATAGTTAATTTGATTAAATTCGATTGGCCAATTCTTACCTACAATGGAAGGATTGTAAACTGAACGTGTATATATATTTGTGCAGTCGACACATATACTTTCACTACTATCACGCCATCATGTATACCTTCAACGCACTTCTATTAGCCTTCTTAATAGTCACCTACGTTCAAGAATCTGCGTCTGGTGAGTGATTGTATATTTTTTTACCAGTTTTAAGTGCACAGTATAAACCAGTAAGGAGAATCTCATTGAATCCTTTGCTATTTTGTGGTTCATTTTCAACGATCTTAAAACCTAGCTTCAATTTTGTAAAGGTGTTGTCGGAAATTTTCAAACGTGAGGAGTAAATTATATTTTAAAGAAACTGGAAAATAAAAATGAAATCCACAAATATGTGCGCTTTTTATTTTAATTTCATTATTTCAAATATTTCCGAACAGCTTGCATTAATAAAAATGAACTAGTGAAATAATATATGATTAAGCAATACATATATTATATACATTCTTTCCTTTTTGTATAATTAAATATTTACTATTATCGTTATTTATATATTTTATAGTATAAAATGTTCTTCCAGAAATAAACATGTGATTCTTTCTCAAATAAATTAATAAAAATGCAACAATTTCGGTGGAAGGGTTTTATTGCAAACTTTCAGATTTCTGACATGAACCCTCACCAACTTATAATTAGAAGTTAATAATAAAGGGTTATGACTATCGTTCTGTGGTAATATAGAGACTGTTCCTTTTTATTCGACTAATTCATTTCTGACATACGACCCTACAATGGTTTTTTTAACAATTATGTCCGAGGGTGCGCAGGTGGATAGGGGTTTTAGACGTAGAATAAATAAAATGCTAGTATAATACGGTTCGGATCAAAATTACATTATTTTAAAAAGGGAACATAAAAATGAAATGCATTTAGTTACTTATTGTGATAAATAGTGATAAGATTTAAAATAAGTTTCTAACTAATAAATTGATTTAATATGGTCTAGGAAACTCTGCACAACGACAAAAGTTCTTCTTAATTCTTCTTCTGTTGTATACTTCCTCAATTGCTAATTCTTGAAATTTGATTACAAAGATATCCGAATAGCATTCGGAAATTCAAAGAAACTGGGACATTCGCTAGCATCAAAATTTATTTTGCAAGAGCAAATGGCACAATACCATGATGCTCATTGGCGTCTTCTCCCACGGTTATTTTACTTAAATGTAAAATGTTACGGCGATTGACCTTATATTTTACACAAATAATGCCCATTATCAAGTATTTTATAACTGAATGGGTAATTTAAAACTAATAAAATACGTAAAATAGATAAATAAAACAAGTAAATCATATCATGATTAAACTGATAAGGAGTACTCCATTCACTTGATTTGCGCTCCTGGAGTACTCCTGTTCTACTCCTATACTGTACTACTCTTTAAATACTCCAATCTATAGCCATTGGTACACAAACAGTAAACACATTCTGTCATAAGAGAAATATATTATGTTGTGGTTGTACGTGGATGTAGGTAGTTTGAGCTATGTTGATAAGTTACCAATTTAACCTTAAGGTGGTCAAAAGTGAAATTAATACTCACCAGTTACAGTTGTATGATTCAGAAGCAAATATAACATATAGTTACAGTGGATTATGATCGAGCCTTACGAGGTAAATTAATATTAAATTTGTAAGTCAAGTACAAATTCTTTATTTTCAGATAACTTTTTGCTGCTTTGCTATTGCAGCACATACAAAATATAATGGAAACAAATACTATGAATAATAAGAATGATGATGTTACTGATAACACAAAATCTTATATAAATGCGATTTATGCGATGAAGCTCAGGAATTTTCTTCTGATGTAAGGATATAGGTTTAAATTCATCCAAAAACGTAATGAAACATACTTGACAATATAATGAAACCGAAGCTCTTATCCATTCTATATTAATCCATTTCCATGAATTTGACCACCCGAAAAAAAAAAAATTATTTGAAAATCTGGCTAATGATCTATTAAGTCTATAAAGTATGTAGTAAATAGAACACA
Source organism: Protaetia brevitarsis (assembly GCA_004143645.1). Taxonomy (NCBI): domain Eukaryota; kingdom Metazoa; phylum Arthropoda; class Insecta; order Coleoptera; family Scarabaeidae; genus Protaetia; species Protaetia brevitarsis. The sequence continues at coordinate 27,135 of RXPK01002753.1, read as the reverse complement.
ATGTCAAGTGAAGTGGAAAAGTTTAGTTCGTACTTATAAAAATTACAAGGATAATAAAAACAAGACCGGAAGAGGTGAAAGCAGATTTTTGTTTTATGGAAAAATGGACACAGTTTTGGGTGATAAGCCGTCGATTTCATACACACATGCCATGAAATCTAGTATAAATGTGAAAGTGTACTATTAAGTGAGACAGAGGCGACGGAAACTATAACAAAAAAGTCTGGCGAACAAGTGCAACAAATGGGTAAATCATCAAAGAGGAAAAGAATAGAAATTTAACTGACGCATATTTAAACCTAAAAAAAGAAGAATGTCAAAAAAGAAAATTACGCCATAGTGAAAGAATTGACTTTGAAAATAAAAATTAAAGTTACTAGCAAAATATTTAGATAGGCTTTAAAGAAAATTGTTAACATACATTCTTTGCAATTTTTGTTTAATACACTGCTTAAAAAGGAAGATTTTATTTTTAGAATTTATTTTGTTAAAAAACATAAAATTAAAAGACATACATATTTAAACGTTAAACAATTTTTTGAACACTTCGGCCCTCCTGTTTTTACCAAACTTATTCACATCATCAGCGCTATCATCTCTGTTATAATTAAATTCATCTAGCAAATCGTCGTCAGTGTCTAGTTCCTCTTCGTTATTAATAATACATATGTTATGTAATACGCACGATACCATGATACATTTGACTATTAAATCTACGTCTAAATTATCGAAAAACCGCAATTTCCTAAATCTACACTTCAGTAAGCCAAAAGTATTTTCCACAATAATTCTTGTGGATGAGTGTTTATAACTAAAAGCTTGTCGCTCCATTGTTAAGTTTCCGTTATCCTTAAATGGAGGTATAGCCAATTTAAAGATGGATAAGCAGAATCTCTAAGTAGAAACATATTTCTGTAAACTTCCTTTAGAATATTTTGCTTAAAATTATGAAGGTAATTTTACCATATGCTTGGCCACTTGATTCGAGAACCGCCTGTACAATGATCCTTTATGTTAAAAACTGAAAAATGCTCGAACTTTAATAACAGATCTTTTGTTTATTATTTCTCAAATGTAATCAATTCTGTCACTATGATTACTTACACGAACTTTTAAATGTAGGACAGGATTCCCAGAAAAGCTGTAGAAGATCGACAGTACATCCTCCATTTCCCATCCTATGATCAAAATGCTGTTTTAAGCGGCTAAGCTACTTATTCGTTAAGCGTGTTTCCCATTTAAAAAAATACATGCTTTAGTCGTATCTTAGCAACTAAGCGCTCTTTTGTTTTTTATGCCATAGTACGAAATGCAAATGGAAAAGTACACGAACTTTCTTCATTTAACCGATCAGTATCTCTAAAAACAAAGAAGTTGGCCATTGTAGAATGTTTTGTGAACACCTCGAATGAACTGGGCGTGATTTTCTTTATAACTCTCGCAATCGTGATTTTACAGAAAAGTTGTTTTATACTTTGTTTATAACCAATAATTAGAGAAACTCAAAAATGCAAAAATATACCGGGTGTCCCATTTAAAAAAAATACATGCTATAGTCGTATCTTAGCAACCAAGCGCTCTTTTGTTTTTTATGCCACGAAATGCAAGTAGAAAAGTACTCGAACTTTCTCTATTTAACCGACTCTGTATCTCTAAAAATAAAAAAATTAGCTATTGTAGAATGTTCCCGTGAACACAATGTATATTTATTAATTGAAATAAACATGAGACTCTTTTATCGGTTATACAACCACCCTCACGACGTGTGATAATGAGTATTGTAAAATATGAAATACGATCCTGTATATTGACTAATAAAAAAAGTAAATAAAAGATATTGGTTTCACTTTAACAACAGTTTTTTTTAAACAATTTACAACGTAATGACTCATAAAATATATTCCTTAATAATGAAAAAATGAACAAAGTAATAATAAAAGATAAAGTAAATGGGCCCCCTTGAAACGTTATTTATTGAAATTATTTAAATCTAAACAAAGGACAAAGAGAAATATGGCTTTGAAGTTACAACTAATAACAAACAAAGAAATAATATAGGCAGTAAACTTGCGGTTTCTGTTGGTTCTTTGCACTGGGCGTTGTCTCGGCGAGTTGATCCTCTGTCGGCGTACGCAGCGGTTACGTCCGGTGATCGCCTCGAAAACGGCTACTTCGTCGAGGTATCCCTAACTGCAGGTGGCACTTGGACTGTTGGATCACTCAGCTAGCGACGGCATCCACACTTTAACTTCACCAGCGAGCACAGATATCATGACAATGATGGGGAATTCAAATATCCCACCATGTGATTTAAAACTGCAATCTTGAAACATCCGATTGCTTATAGGCTCGGTGCTTCTTCTTTCGCTGGGATTCTTTATACGGATAGGCCTTTCATATGACATCACTTGTAAAGAATGTATTTGGAAAACAAGTGGAAGAAAATATATAGTAAACCTAAATGCAGGCATTTCTATACAACAAAAGATCAAGTGGAAACCTTAAAATAAAAAAAAATCCACCAACTTTGAACTTCGTGTACGGAACTAAATGTTATTTTATATTTATTATATGATTTAATGATTTTCCTTTTTTATATTTATTTTTTTATTTGTATGTTCAACCACACAGAGAGAACTTAAAGAAATACGTAATGAATCCAAATATATACTATATAACAAAAAAATCAGGTTGGCACATTAAACTCAACTCAAAAAATAACTACCTCTTAAAAAGGAAAAATAACAGTAACTTTCTACTGCGTGTGCGGAAATAAATATTATTTTGTTGTTATAATTTCCTTTTTTATATTTCGATACTTTTATAACTAGGGTTGAAACATACATACAAATAATCCTGAAATTGATCGTTGAATTATTATTTTAACCCGAAAATAAACAATAACAAATTGCTTCTACTAAGATCATTCAAAGAGATTCTGTTTTTATTTACATATTCTACCACACAGAAAAAAAACCGAAAAAAAATATATATATAAAACCTAAGTTGTACGGTTGAGTACTTCTCTTCAAATTTTCATTAATAATATTTTCATTTATAAGGGCGGATGTTCGATACGTCAATTTGCCCGTTTTGGTGTGGTCCTCACACAGGCGTCGGAAATAAAAAAATCAAAAAGTTGTAGAAAAAAAATCTGATTTTTACCCTAAAATTTGTTTGAATTTGTCAAAAATTATTGAAAAAGAAAAATATTTTGGAAGTATTTATTCGGCAGAGAATAAAAATTTGAAATATAATTAGATTTTTACAACTCTCCAATTATTAATTATTGATTACAATTGCAAGTTTAATACTTCGAATGCGGATTCAAAGGATTCGAAATTAGAAAGTTTTTAGTAGAAGTAATTCTCGCAATTTTATTTTATTGTTTCTAGATCAACAGCCTCCATCGCCAAAAGATGCCATATTTGAATTTAAAATAGATTAATTGGTTAGCAAGGGTGGCTTATTTATGTGATATATTTAGCATCCTAAATGAACTTAATTTAAACTTGCAAGGTACAAATATAAATATTTTCGAAGACTGAGAAAAAGTGGAGGTAATAATTAAAAAAATGACTATGCGGAAACAACGACTTCTTAAAGAAAATTTTAAATCATTTCTAGTTTTGTCTAAATTCTTAAAAAGTCACTCCAAAAGTTAATTTACAATTAAAAACACTTTCTGCGTGAAATCAAGAACATCTGTAGAATTATTTAAAAAAAAAATTACTAAACACTTTCCGTCAAATCATACAAAAATTTGTAGATGAGAAATCCATTCAGAGTAAACAGAGGAAATGAAGGAATGCTTGACTTAAATAAGCGAGAAGTTGATAATTTAATTGAAATATCTTGTGATACCCCTGTAAAGGAGAAATTTTGAAATGCCAATTCATCAAATTTTATTTGAATTACAGAGAAGAGTATCCGAATTTATCCGACAAAGCGGTCTAAGCTTTAATGCCAGTCCTAACAACTTATCTGTTTGAAACTACATTTTCTCCGCTAATTTTCCTAAAAAATAAATATAGGATAGATTGGATGTCGACCCCGATATGAAAATAAAACTAGTTTCTTTCCCTCCTGATTTACGGTTTTTATCTAATGGTAAACAGCAATATCCTTCACGTCAACCACATAATTTACTGTTTGAGGAAGGCGGTTGTAATTTAATTACCACTAACAAGGGAACACCGGCGGGTGTCCCCTCCGATTTCGATGAAACTTAACAGATCGAAAGAGTACCTTAAAATAAGAGACACGTATTTTTTTTATCGCGTATCCGCACGATTTTGGGATACAGCCCCTCCAAAGTTTGGACGATTTTTCAATTTTGCAAATATTTCCTAAATTATAACAGATATTAAATTTTCTTCTTAACATAATTTGCAGCATATTGCATGGCCTTAAGGGTGGCGTCGCACAGTGGTCCAGAAACGCTCTTTTGCGGAAATAAATCTATAACTTTTGATAGAATTGGAATTTTTTAATATTTTTTTCAGGATAATGAGATTAAATATAGGCGATTTGAATTGCATAAAAGAAAAAGAGATTAAGCATAAAATCACGACGTAATTATTGGCGGAAATACATAAATTATTCAAATAATGTTAGGTATTGCAGTTTCTATTCATTCATGTTTTTTTTTCAACTATTTTAGTTAAATATACATATGTATAATAATATTAACAATCATAATAGCAATGATAATAATACAAAACGGGAAAATATTCAGAAAATGAGAAAATATTCAGAAGAATTATTATAACTGTTTGCCATGCTTAAAAATGTTTTAACATTATTATAAACAAACAGAAATGGTTAGATACTTTTTAATAATACACAACTGAACTAATCACTAATAACAGAGAAATTTCCCGTCAAGTTCTAACGGCAATGAAATTAGTGAAAATAATTGAATCCATATGTACAAAGCTTTAGCCGCTATATAGCATAATAATTAAAACACAGATTCTACAGTAAAAAACAAAAAAAAACAATATAAGAAACCAGAATTCCACATACAACACTTACTAAGATTGTACCTAATTAATATAGAGACTAATACAAGAATATGATTTGTAATTAACTTTTGAGTTTGAAGTTATTATTTAGCGGTGTCTACTCTTTGCAAAAATATTATTATAACTATATAAGTTTTAACTGGTTCACGATGATTGTATGTAAGATAAGTGATACTGAATAAGAGAATATGGTTTAAGTCAGAAAGTATGTAGTCCAAAATAAGAGGAACTGCTATTGCGTCCCAAGAGTACTACATTCGCTCATGATTCTTAAACAAATAGCCGTTAAGATCATTATGAAAGAAAACAACGCATATGTGCATACCTGTATGTGTATATACATATATGTGTATGTTATTCGTATGTGTACGTAAGTATATGTGTATATAGCATATTTAGAATGTATTAATTTAAATTTTTTAGGTACCTTAGAACACATAAATGTTATTGTAATTAAGCAAAGATTTTTAAAAATTAAAACAAATCAGATAGGATTCACATACCTATATCAGTGCAGTAATTAAATTAATGATTTTCTATATAAAAAAAAAAAACAAGAAAAAGGGCAAAAACACTTTAAGCAGTGTAAAAACACCGAAAAGCATGCATATTCAAACATTTTAAAAATAATGGCGCAATACCAGACCAAATGGATATTCATAAGTATATTCATAGAGAGTAATTTGAGGGTATAATGTATAAATCATTTCGAAGAAAATCTTTAGCGTCATCGTGAAATTCAAAATTTTTTTTAGGAGGCAAACGTCTGACATTTGAAATAAGCGGATCGGATGTTAGCAGCAGCATATGCATAATGTCCTCATTTGTTGCTTTACGAGAAAATTTTCGCGAATGGTGGGCTCTATACTTTTTATAATTTTTATTTTGGGCTTCTTGTGCTTCCTCTGACAATAATCCTACAGGTAAAGCAACTCTGTCTATTATATCTTTGCCATGAATTAAAACTTTATGCACGGTTATAGGCATATAGTACCAATTATACCTAGCTACATATAATTTTACAGTGTCACGCGCGTACTTTTCAAATTTATCGGAATCAATTACTGGGCTACTTGTTATTACTTGTAAAATTACGCTAAATCTTTCAATTAGTTCTACTTTAATCCCCATTTTCTTCTTAAACTCGTCTTGGATCTTTTTCTTTGTATTATCTGTCATTGTTTTTTGTTCTAGTGTTACAGCAGACCATGTTTGTATCGGTATTCTATATGATATATGTAATATGCATTCTATAAACTTCATACGCGCGTGTAGTGTTGAAAGACCTAATTTAAAACATTCTTCTGATACAGGTTTTTGATAAATACGGGTCAGGTTATTCATTTCTTTTGGGGTAGCTTTGCATATATAGCATCTTGATGCTGATGATGTATTTGTTATGGCTTGCGCAACTTTTCAAGCATTGTAAAATGTTGCATTGTAACTCATGAGTCACTCTAATGGGGCGTTCTAGAAGTATTATTTCTGTTACGTGAAGTTGCCGAATTTGATCGTTCACTGCTTTAACTTCCGCATTAGTTTTCTCAATAGTTTATTTCGCATATTCAAATTTTATCGGTCGGCAATATCGTGTAGATGCTGGTCGGGGATTTTTCCGTAATGCATGTGTTATCTCCAAACTAAATCTACATTTCCGTTTAAGGATTACAGTATATCTTAAAAAAAATACCATATACACATTCTTAGAATAAATATGGCTTTTATTTCCAATACATAAATACCTTCGTGGGCAGATAAGTGAAATAAAAAAACATGCTTCTAAAAACTAAAACTTTCAAAAATTAAAAATCAATAGACCAAGATACCTATATACAAGTACACACATACACACACATTCAAATTGACATAAACACACATAAATATAAATGTAGCCATAGATATATCGAGATAAATTGTCGGCTGCATAATACAATGGCGAATGCTAACTTTATTAGACATGCTCGTAATTAAATGTGCTTTTCTCGGAGAGGAGCAAAAAGGAGCAGCTGATTCTTTTTGGACATTATACTAGAGGCATTAGAGGTCATGTACATGTAAAAATCAGCTTGTCGATAATTGCCGATGACCACTAAAAGTCTACCTGAACTTTTTTTTTCATGTATAAATGTAGTATTTAGAAAACTGTTGATAAAATCAAGCATTTTACGAATTAAATCAATTTTTTTTAGCAGTCACATAAACTATAAGGATCATAGAACATACTCCAGAAGTTATATTCAATTTAGATGACAACTTATTACAATACAGCATTATTAATTCTAACAAAAATATGTGGTTATTTCAGGATTTTTACTTATGCCAACTTTGAGCGGGGATATTGCATAGTTTATTACGAATAAATATTGCAAAACAGCATTTTTCATGAAGTTTGAACATTTAACTAAGTATTTACGGCAAATATATCATTAGGTTTCATACTAGTCAAAAGCGATTTTTTGCCGGCCCTGGACCACTGTGCGTCGTCCGTATTCGCAAAAAGTTAATAACGGGGGACGGGGTACCCCGTACCACCCATTTTTTTTAAATTTTTTCTTTTTCTTGTTCATCAAAAGAAGGCCGATTTTACATAGAATATGATGATGTATAACAAGTTTAGAAAATTAATAATCGTAAAAATAGAAAAATAATAATAAAGCTTCAAAATTAATAAAATTGTCTATTGATATAAATCAAATGAACTGTAACAGAAATAAGTTTTTATTCTTAACATAATTTCCAGCATAATACATGGTCTCAAGGTAGATATCTTCATAAAAAGCTAATAACGGGGACGGGTACCCCATACCCCCGCATTTTTTTATAATAAGTTTATTCATTATTCATCAAAAAAAGATCGCTTTTACATAAACAATGGTAATAAATTTGGAGGATTAATAATAAAAATAATTGTAATAATAATAATATAGTACATTAACAACAATTATTTGTTATCGTTACTCCGCTGCTCTCCTTACTTAAATATTTCTTAATTTAGAATTGTATCTACTCGACAAGCTATGGTCAATCCTTTCTATGCCTACTAACTTATACTATATACTATGCGAAACTTTTATTGGTGGTAGCAATATAAATCGTTTTATCAATTGCAGTTAGTGACTGCGTTTTATATATTTCCTTAATAAAATGTTATTCATTCTTAGAATACCATAATCCTTTAGTGCGTATATATGAACAAATTTGCTACACAGGACGAAATAATGCATACATATGTATTTTTTAATTTATTTCAAGTTTTTCGTGCAATGTAGGTGTACAATGTAAGTATTCAATGGAGCATAAATATAACTAATGTGTTTGTAACGATTATAACATTTCGGAAACAATAGAACAGAATTAGAAAACATTATAATGCTTATAAATGTTAAATACATGACATACTGTAATGCGATTATTGGTATATATGCATTGCAATAGCGAACAAGATTAATATACATGCAGTAATTAAGCTATGTAAGTATTACAGTAGTGATAGTCTGTGTAAAAGTGTTGTAAAACACAGATTTTGTTTGCACCATGAACACCGCACAATAGCTGTTACATCTTGAAAGGAGAACATGGCGTCTTGTTTAGCATTATATTTTTCAGGGCATCATGCAACTCACTTTCTTGCGATGTCAAAGGAATTGTTGCGATGTTAGTAACTTGAAACGTTGCAAGTAACATGTTCAACACATTTGCTATATTTACGACCGCCATTGTGCGAAACTATAGGTACTGACCTACACTGTACGAAAAACGACTTCTAATGTTCTCATTTGGAATACTCGTCTTATATACCTATTTCCTAAATGCAGAGGTGACCACTTAAACGTTCGTGGTTAATTACTATGCATTCGGGGATTTATTTTTATCTATATAATATGATTAATCACCAGATCCCTTATCGCGTTAAATTTATAATGCAAATTACCAATTATATCTGAAGTGACTGAATAATTAATTAAACTCACGTATGCGTAGATAAGTGCATATCAAATTCATCACAATAGACACGTACATATATTTTTTTTGAGTTATTATTACTATTATAATTTTCTAAATATTATTATACATCACCGTTTTCTATGTAAAGCGATCTTCTTTTTGATGAATAATGAATAAAATTATTATTAAAAAAAATGCGGGGTATGGGGTACCCTCCCCGTTATTAACTTTTTATGAAGATATCTACCTTGAGACCATGTATTATGCTGGAAATTATGTTTAGAATGAAAAACTTATTTTGTTATAGTTCATTTGATTTATATCAATAGACAAGTTTATTAATTTTGAAGCTTTATTATTATTTTTCTATTTTTACAATTATTAATTTTCTAAACTTGTTATACATCATCGTATTCTATGTAAAATCGGCCTTCTTTTTGATGAATAAGAAAAAGAAAAAATGAAAAAAAATGGGGGGTGCGGGGTACCCCGTCGCTCGTTATTAACTTTCGGCGAATACGGACGACGCCACCCTTAGGGCCATGCAATATGCTGCAAATTATGTTAAGAAGAAAATTTAATATCTGTTATAATTTAGGAAATATTTGCAAAAATTGAAAAATCGTCCAAACTTTGGAGGGGGCTGTACTCCAAAATCGTGCGGATACGCCGATAAAAAAAAATACGTGTCTCTTATTTTAAGGTACTCTTTCGATCTGTTAAGTTTCATCGAAATCGGAGGGGGACACCCGCCGGTGTTCCCTTGTAAGACTATAAGTGAACCAAATTTTGAAATATCTTAGTACGGTCTCACTTACACCTGCATGTATGTTTATAGTTGTATTGTAATATACTGGGTGTTCGTCACTAAAGTGCAAACTTCAAATGGGTGTATCTTAGTTTTATTAAATAGAACACCCTGTATGTGTTTACATCATTGAATTCCTATTAACAAGTGCAATGATTTTTATTAAGCATATTCTATGTCTATCTTTTCTACTTTTCGAGTTATTACGGTTTTGATTAATTTTTCATTAGTGCCGTCATATTTGTAATCTTAGTAGGTGGCGATTGTAAAAATTAAGACAAAAAAAAAATATAAATATTTGATATAAAAAAGGCAAAAAAATCAAATAACAAGCAAATCAATATAAGTAAACAATAAACCTCGCCAAATAGGACATAAAAAAATAATTAGAACACCAGATTTTCGATATAACCGCCATTTTGTCTGACATACCTTTGTACTCTGTTACCTAGAGACGTATTTACATTCAGCAGATTTTTTTACCGACACTGGAAGAAACGTTTCTAATCCTAATCTGCATATCATCTGCAGTTGTTGGAGGCTGTCGGTAAGCAAACTCCTCGACATATTCACACAGAAAAAAATCAAGCTTAGTCAAGTCTGGTGACCTTGCTAGCCACCTAACTGGACCACCTTTTCCAATCCATCAAAATAGTATTCATTAAATAATTATTTACATTTTGTTATGGGGTTGTTTTATTAAAAAAAAAAAGATGATACACCCATTTAAAGTTGACTAACAAAGGAACCTCGCGAACTGTAAATCGCAGACTTTGATGAAACTTTATCAGTTTGTAGACTCCATGGAGTGTTACTCAAGGACGCTTTTCATTGCTACGAAACTTCAACTTTAGGGGGTGCAATTCACCCTTGAAATTTGGCCGAAATATGGTTTTTTTCTGAATAACTTTTAAACGGTAAAGAGATAGAAAAAACTTTCAATGACGGACTTGTACCGTTTAGTCAGCCCTTTCGATTGGTATGGATATTTATATACAGGGTGTTCCAATAAACGTGGAATGCCGATGTTGTGCTTATTTTTCGAATTTCAGAAATCGGTTATAATGGCCTTTTTTATGATCAAATAGTTTATAGAAAGGTAATTTAAAAAGTTATACAGGGTGTCCGCAAAAATATAAATGTTAGCATATTTCCTTATTCTAACGAGACACTCTGTATACTGTTATGTGGCTGCATTGTATGTCGAAAATCAGTGTAAACTTATACTAGGCGCTAAATGGTTATATGTGATAGTTTTCGAGTTATACGCGTTTGGATGTATGTAAGCTTATATTATCCCTGTTCCTAAAGTTGAAGTTCCGCAGCAATGGAAAGCGGTCCTTGAGTAACACTCCATGAAGTTTACAAACTGACAAAGTTTCATTAAAATCTGCGATTTACAGTTGGCGAGGTTCCCTTGTAAGTTTGCACATGAGTAACGAACACCCACTATATTGCAATACCTATAAACTATATACGCTATAAACGCAACTGCAGATGTTAGTAGGTCCGTACTAAGATATTTCAAAATTTGATTCACTTGTTCTAAGTGGTAATTAAATTACAATCACTTTTCTCAAACAGTGCAAGTCATTAATGAGTTTAGCGCTAAAGTATGTTATACATTATTTTTTTATAATTCACTGGCGCTTTTAAAAAATGCAATAATATTGGAGGTATTGCATTAAAATATATATTTCTATAATATGCCACATTCATACCTGAAATCACATTGTCTACGTCATTTTAATTTGACGTAGTTAATGATCAAAGTATGACGCCAAATTACTTTTGTCGGCGAGTCTTTTTATAACATAATAATTAACAAAAAAAATAATAACCCTAATTCCTACTGATAAAAATCTATAACGCCTTTTCTAATTTCTATTTATTGTCATTTTTAGAAGAGTGCAAAGACGGAGAAACGAAACTAGATGATTGCAATACCTGCTTCTGCGGAAACGGACAGTGGGCTTGCACCCTGAAAGCTTGCCCAAAGCCAGGTTAGTATCACTTTTTCTTTATAACTTAACCAAGTGTGCTTATGTATGATTGATAGTGCCAGTTAAGATATTCTCTGGCAAATTTAGTAGTTAGGATTGGATCAAATGAGTTCATCTATACCTATAAAAATTTTGTTTTTGTTTTGAACTAATGTTAAATCTAGACTAGATTAGGATTGGGGACCTGTTTTACCGCAACTTTTTCAGATCTATTGTAATCTCCTTCCTAGAAGACGCTCTCTAATTTTGAACTCTTAATTAGGTTTATCATCTTTGAAAGCGGCTTCTTTGTGTAACTGCTAGCTGTGGGGCTCTCCACGCCCATTACTAGAAATCTTGTCCTCGCCATGCCTTCACATTGTCACAGCACATGAACTGGGGTTTCTTCCTCTTCCTGGCATATGTTGTACCTATGCCTATTTAATCTACAGTGACCAGTCAGCAGACCTACTATCATTTTGGCAGTCCTCCCCTCTTTATTCAGTAACTCCATAGTAAATTCAGGCCTCTGTTCTTTTGCCCGTCTCTGCCCCGGTGATTTTTGCCACCATTCTCTGGACTAATTATGCATTAATTCATTAATGGATTTTTCAATTTGCGATTTGGTAGTGCCGAAAGATGGGCCAGCTCCAACGAATGAACTTGATGAACCTCGCCTGGCCATCTCGTTCGCCGCCTCATTTCCCCTCACACCCGAATGGCTAGGAACCCAGGCCAAAGTTAACTTCCTTTGGGTGCCCACCTCATTTAGGTCGCTTACGCAATCCCAAATCAAATGTTAAATCTAAGTAATTTCTTTGGTAATTACTTTGCATCATTTTTTGTTATAAATTTTAATTGAGAATGGTAAGAGTTAACAGTCTTACAGCATAGTTTATTTCATCCTCTAGTACATGAATACTTTATGAAATCATTAATGTGCGTTTATAAAATGTAGGATGAAATATAGTTTTGGACTACATCTTATTCTAGACCTAAAACCAGTTTGCATAAAATGCATGAAATTGATGTACCACAACCAAAACTTTGTTTGTAATATTTTTTTTCTCAAATTGAATATGTAAATATTATCTGTAGTATAGTGTGTGTAGTATAGTTTGTATAGTGATTTTTTTAAGCATGAATTACGGTCACTTCATAATAAATATATATTATTTGGTAATATTTGCATATGTATATGCAACCAGAACGGCAAGTTCAGTTCAGGGGCAATTCACCCTTGAAATTTGGCCCAAATATGGTTTTTTTCTGAATAACTTTTAAACGGTAAGAGATAGAAAACGTTCAATGGCGGACTTGTACCGTTTAGTCAGCCCTTTCGATTGGTATGGATATTTATATACAGGGTGTTCCAATAAACGTGGAATGCCGTATGTTGTGCTTATTTTATCGAATTTCAGAAATCGGTTATAATGGCCTTTTTTATGATCAAATAGTTTATAGAAAGGTAATTTAAAAAGTTATACAGGGTGCCCGCAAAAATATAAATTTTAGCATATTTCCTTATTCTAACGAGACACTCTGTATACTGTTATGTGGCTGCATTGTATGTCGAAAATCAGTGTAAACTTATACTAGGCGCTAAATGGTTATATGTGATAGTTTTCGAGTTATACGCGTTTGGATGTATGTAAGATTATATTATCCCTGTTCCTAAAGTTGAAGTTCCGCAGCAATGGAAAGCGTCCTTGAGTAACACTCCATGAAGTTTACAAACTGACAAAGTTTCATTAAAATCTGCGATTTAAGTTGGCGAGGTTCCCTTGTAAGTTTGCACTTGAGTAACGAAACACCACTATATTGCAATACCTATAAACTATATACGCTATAAACGCAACTGCAGATGTTAGTAGGTCCATACTAAGATATTTCAAAATTTGGTTCACTTGTTCTAAGTGGTAATTAAATTACAATCACTTTTCTCAAACAGTGCAAGTCACTAATGAGTTTAGCGCTAAAGTATGTTATACATTATTTTTTTATAATTCACTGGCGCTTTTAAAAAATGCAATTATATTGGAGGTATTGCATTAAAATATATATTTCTATAATATGCCACATTCATACCTGAAATCACATTGTCTACGTCATTTTAATTTGACGTAGTTAATGATCAAAGTATGACGCCAAATTACTTTTGTCGGCGAGTCTTTTTATAACATAATAATTAACAAAAAAAATAATAACCCTAATTCCTACTGATAAAAATCTATAACGCCTTTTCTAATTTCTATTTATTGTCATTTTTCGAAGAGTGCAAAGACGGAGAAACGAAACTAGATGATTGCAATACCTGCTTCTGCGGAAACGGACAGTGGGCTTGCACCCTGAAAGCTTGCCCAAAGCCAGGTTAGTATCACTTTTCTTTATAACTTAACCAAGTGTGCTTATGTATGATTGATAGTGCCAGTTAAGATATTCTCTGGCAAGTTTAGTAGTTAGGATTTGGATCAAATGAGTTCATCTATACCTATAAAAATTTTGTTTTTGTTTTGAACTAATGTTAAATCTAGACTAGATTAGGATTGGGGACCTGTTTTACCGCAACTTTTTCAGATCTATTGTGATCTCCTTCCTAGAAGACGCTCTCTAATTTTGAACTCTTAATTAGGTTTATCATCTTTGAAAGCGGCTTCTTTGTGTAACTGCTAGCTGTGGGGCTCTCCACGCCCATTACTAGAAATCTTGTCCTCGCCATGCCTTCACATTGTCACAGCACATGAACTGGGGTTTCTTCCTCTTCCTGGCATGTGTTGGACCTATGCCTATTTAATCTACAGTGACCAGTCAGCAGACCTACTATGATTTTGGCAGTCCTCCCCTCTTTATTCAGTAACTCCATAGTAAATTCAGGCCTCTGTTCTTTTGCCCGTCTCTGCCCCGGTGATTTTTGCACCATTCCTGGACTGATTATGCATTCATTCATTAATGGATTTTTCAATTTGCGATTTGGTAGTGCCGAAAGATGGGCCAGCTCCAACGAATGAACTTGATGAACCTCGCCTGGCCAACTCGTCCGCCGCCTTACTTCTCTCACGCCCGAGTAGCTAGGAACCCAGGCCAAAGTTAACTTCCTTTGGGTGCCCACCTCATTTAGGTCGCTTACGCAATCCCAAATCAAATGTTAAATCTAAGTAATTTCTTGGTAATTACTTTGCATCATTTTTTTTTAAATTTTAATTGAGAATGGTAAGAGTTAACAGTCTTACAGCATAGTTTATTTCATCCTCTAGTACATGAATACTTTATGAAATCATTAATGTGCGTTTATAAAATGTAGGATGAAATATAGTTTTGGACTACATCTTATTCTAGACCTAAAACCAGTTTGCATAAAATGCATGAAATTGATGTACCACAACCAAAACTTTGTTTGTAATATTTTTTTTTCAAATTGAATATGTAAATATTATCTGTAGTATAGTGTGTGTAGTATAGTTTGTATAGTGATTTTTTTAAGCATGAATTACGGTCACTTCATAATAAATATATATTATTTGGTAATATTTGCATATGTATATGCAACCAGAACGGCAAGTTCAGTTCAGGGGCAATTCACCCTTGAAATTTGGCCCAAATATGGTTTTTTTCTGAATAACTTTTAAACGGTAAGAGATAGAAAAAACGTTCAATGGCGGACTTGTACCGTTTAGTCAGCCCTTTCGATTGGTATGGATATTTATATACAGGGTGTTCCAATAAACGTGGAATGCCGTATGTTGTGCTTATTTTATCGAATTTCAGAAATCGGTTATAATGGCCTTTTTTATGATCAAATAGTTTATAGAAAGGTAATTTAAAAAGTTATACAGGGTGTCCGCAAAAATATAAATTTTAGCATATTTCCTTATTCTAACGAGACACTCTGTATACTGTTATGTGGCTGCATTGTATGTCGAAAATCAGTGTAAACTTTATACTAGGCGCTAAATGGTTATATGTGATAGTTTTCGAGTTATACGCGTTTGGATGTATGTAAGATTATATTATCCCTGTTCCTAAAGTTGAAGTTCCGCAGCAATGGAAAGCGTCCTTGAGTAACACTCCATGAAGTTTACAAACTGACAAAGTTTCATTAAAATCTGCGATTTACAGTTGGCGAGGTTCCCTTGTAAGTTTGCACTTGAGTAACGAACACCCACTATATTGCAATACCTATAAACTATATACGCTATAAACGCAACTGCAGATGTTAGTAGGTCCATACTAAGATATTTCAAAATTTGGTTCACTTGTTCTAAGTGGTAATTAAATTACAATCACTTTTCTCAAACAGTGCAAGTCACTAATGAGTTTAGCGCTAAAGTATGTTATACATTATTTTTTTATAATTCACTGGCGCTTTTAAAAAATGCAATAATATTGGAGGTATTGCATTAAAATATATATTTCTATAATATGTCACATTCATACCTGAAATCACATTGTCTACGTCATTTTAATTTGACGTAGTTAATGATCAAAGTATGATGCCAAATTACTTTTGTCGGCGAGTCTTTTTATAACATAATAATTAACAAAAAAAATAATAACCCTAATTCCTACTGATAAAAATCTATAACGCCTTTTCTAATTTCTATTTATTGTCATTTTTCGAAGAGTGCAAACACGGAGAAACGAAACTAGATAATTGCAATACCTGCTTCTGCGGAAACGGACATTGGGCTTGCACCCTGATAGCTTGCCCAAAGCCAGGTTAGTATCACTTTTCTTTATAACTTAACCAAGTGTGCTTATGTATGATTGATAGTGCCAGTTAAGATATTCTCTGGCAAATTTAGTAGTTAGGATTTGGATCAAATGAGTTCATCTATACCTATAAAAATTTTGTTTTTGTTTTGAACTAATGTTAAATCTAGACTAGATTAGGATTGGGGACCTGTTTTACCGCAACTTTTTCAGATCTATTGTGATCTCCTTCCTAGAAGACGCTCTCTAATTTTAAACTCTTAATTAGGTTTATCATCTTTGAAAGCGGCTTCTTTGTGTAACTGCTAGCTGTGGGGCTCTCCACGCCCATTACTAGAAATCTTGTCCTCGCCATGCCTTCACATTGTCACAGCACATGAACTGGGGTTTCTTCCTCTTCCTGGCATATGTTGGACCTATGCCTATTTAATCTACAGTGACCAGTCAGCAGACCTACTATCATTTTGGCAGTCCTCCCCTCTTTATTCAGTAACTCCATAGTAAATTCAGGCCTCTGTTCTTTTGCCCGTCTCTGCCCCGGTGATTTTTGCCACCATTCTCTGGACTGATTATGCATTCATTCATTAATGGATTTTTCAATTTGCGATTTGGTAGTGCCGAAAGATGGGCCAGCTCCAACGAATGAACTTGATAAACCTCGCCTGGCCATCCCGTTCGCCGCCTCATTTCCCCTCACACCCGAATGGCTAGGAACCCAGGCCAAAGTTAACTTCCTTTGGGTGCCCATCTCATTTAGGTCGCTTACGCAATCCCAAATCAAATGTTAAATCTAAGTAATTTCTTTGGTAATTATTTGCATCATTTTTTGTTATAAATTTAATTGAGAATGGTAAGAGTTAACAGTCTTACAGCATAGTTTATTTCATCCTCTAGTACATGAATACTTTATGAAATCTTAATGTGCGTTTATAAATGTAGGATGAAATATAGTTTTGGGACTACATCTTATTCTAGACCTAAAACCAGTTTGCATAAAATGCATGAAATTGATGTACCACAACCAAAACTTTGTTTGTAATATTTTTTTTTTCAAATTGAATATGTAAATATTATCTGTAGTATAGTGTGTGTAGTATAGTTTGTATAGTGATTTTTTTAAGCATGAATTACGGTCACTTCATAATAAATATATATTATTTGGTAATATTTGCATATGTATATGCAACCAGAACGGCAAGTTCAGTTCAGAGGTGGGACTCTGTGCACAATAGAATTCCATTTATCCCTTCATTTCTACACCATTTGTACTCTGTGAGGCAATAGTCGATTTCTATATGCCGCCATATTGTCACCTAAAGACGATTCCTCCGCACACCTCGCTTTAAAAGATAGATAGATCGTTTAGAAAAGGATAGCATTTACTAGTTGATGGCTTACTTCACTTACTACTTGCTTACTTGTTTGTATTTAAAAGAGGTGTGAAATATTTGAAATCGCTTTTTTCGCGTAGAACACGTCGTTTTACATTGGAGATGCGCATTTCTTCTAACGCTTCTTCTTCATCCACACCCATAATTAATGTATTGGGAACATTTAAATCAATAAATAATAAAGCGCAATCAATAAATGATAAAGCGCGTTTAAATGTTTTATACCGCAAACATTTTGGTTGTTTATTATACGAGGCATAAGTGAGAAATCCCAATTACTGACACTTTAAGGGATAGAATGATGTCAATTTTTAAGATTCAAAGATGACACTGGAAGAACAATTTTGATTTTTAAACTTAAAATAAATGTCCGCAGGATTATTTTCAATCGAAAGCTACGCCAAAAACCCAGCAAACGAAACTATTATGTGAAAAAATACAGAGAAGGTGTGAGTTAATTGGTACATTTACCTTAAACCAAGTTTATTAAACTATTTTGGGATTATAGACGGTCATTCAACAGCTTATTATATGACACTCAATGTTCCTTGGGTATTAATTTTTTCCACGGCTGTATACATGTAGTAAAATAATTTTTAAATTTACATGGCCTTCGCTTCACTTGCCCGTCACATTTTTATATTTTAAAGTGTTTAAAGTTTATGTTTTT
Source organism: Protaetia brevitarsis (assembly GCA_004143645.1). Classification (NCBI taxonomy): domain Eukaryota; kingdom Metazoa; phylum Arthropoda; class Insecta; order Coleoptera; family Scarabaeidae; genus Protaetia; species Protaetia brevitarsis. Next base: position 8,602 of record RXPK01002753.1, on the reverse strand, counting down.
TAAGTGTTTGAAATTTAAACTACGTGTAAAGGCCGTTTTACACCTAGCTATTTATTGCGCAATTTATTGGCCAATTTAAAATTTTATGTGTATAACACGTATTTAATCCGTGTTGTGCACGTAAAATTTTAAATTGGCCAATAAATTGCTAGGTATAAACGGCTTTAAAGATAGGAAATTTCCAGAACATATACTGATTTGGTGCCACAATATTGTATTGCCCACGCAGAACGGTAATTTTCCTACCCAATTACAGAGTAAACACCATTTGTACTTGGTTCAAATGACACTGTAAACAGGCTTGTGCTTACCTATTGTATAACGGCGATATTATTTATTCCACTTTTTTCCGGGCTTTGTACGGTTATTGTAAAATAGTAATAATAATAATTCATGCCTTGGCATCCCCAACAACTTTCGCCAATTACAGGGGCGTCGGCTCAGCCATGATTTATCATTACGCCTGCACCCGTGGAGCGACTTAAGATGTTCGTCTCTCAGCATTCGCCAAGGAGTGAGGAAAACCACGAAAACCTCACTCTGAGAACAGTCCGTCGGGCTCAAACCTACGAATGATAGCCAAACGTGCAAGCCACTAGACTATCAGCCCGTTCGGCCAAATCGGTTCTTTGTCTATATACATCATATTGTTCCAATAAATTATAGTCATCTATGAATTGTTTCATGAAGTCGAGACCCTTTGCTGTTTGTTAACTTCTGTGTTTCATAAGCTACAGCTTTTAATTTTGTGCATTTTCAAACAAATCATCAAATTTTGAATAAACAAAATATGACATAACATATCTTCTTAGGCTCTTTAATTTCCGAAATATCTTTTGGTTGTAGCTTTGGTATGATTTCGCAAAAATTGGAAAGAAAGGAGGCCGCAGAAATTGGTAATGCATTGATGGCCAACTTCTGTGGTGTAATATCTATTTATTACCTACAATTTTAACGAAATAACTTTAAAAATAAACAGGAAGTAGTACTTATTGTTAGTATCATTGGAACCTACCAAAATTTTTACTTTTAGTCAAATACGATGCGCAGAACACATTTTTGATAATAGAAATATTCACTTAACGCCCTAACCAAATACCCAGTGGATTTTTGAATTGGAATTTGAGAAATGATAACTTTTCAGAACAAAAGTATCACACAACTTTCTCAAATTGTATAGAGCATAACATATCTTAGCCAATTCATAACAAAGTTCGTCGATATGGGGCTCCCACTTTAGATTTTCACTATTAAATTTCCCGTAATTCTTAATATAGGATACAATCTGTTTTGCTAGTGTTGACCACACCATCATTACGAGCCAACAAATCACACAATAGGGCGCATAAAAGGTTAGCTGCTTGAAATATGGCAGATATGTTGAAGGGAACAAACAATCAAATTAATGTCAGAGTAATATTAGAAGTAATTGTAAGGAACTTGGGAAGATCGTTAATAAAAATTAAAAAAAGAATGGCTCAATTGAGCGTGAGGCACACCGCGATCACAGATGTGCCTCAACGCTTAGTCTTCAGCCCCACCTTTTTTTGAAATTTTATTAACGATCTTCCCAAGTTCCTTACAATTGCTTGTAATGTTACTTCACGTGTAAATAATCGTTGATTATTACTATTTAAGTAAGATGTGTCAAATAGCTTTCGAACCAATATAAGAGTTGCCCTTTATGTCACAACTTACGCAAACAATAACTTGCAGTCAACACTATTAAAAGCTCTTGAAAGATCTACATACATAGCCAAACAGGAAAAGATCGAATCAATAGGAAATTTGCTCAATGAATCAATGTAAAGCTGGCATTTCTTCCTTGGCCTAACAAAGAACAAACAACGACTATAATTTTGTAGCGTTTGACGTAAACTTGTTTAAATCAAAGGCAGTTTTATTATACAGTTACTCTACTTCGTTCAAGAGGTATAAATAATGTTTAAAGATGTTTTACTTATAATTTTGTAAATATGACTGATTCTCATCCCATCTTGTGTAATCTAGAAGGAAGAATTTGAAGAACGGAATAAGAAGACCGATAATACAACCTCTCATCAACCTACCGCTGCTGTTTCCCTGCTTCCTAGATTTTGGTATTCTACACTATTTTGTTTTGTTTCTGATTACTACTTCATAAATAAAGACTAAAGGAAGAGCAGCAAATGCATACATACTGTATTTTTGCAGAAATAATATAAGCTTTTGAAATTGATCATTTTTTTATTCTGTGTAGATAATTGTATATTTAGTTATTTTCGGTCAATAAATTTTCAATAATAAGGTTGACTTCTACTGACATGTGTATTTTTATTTGGGATGCTATATCCCTAGACATCTATTTACAGTATCCTTTTGGTAGGGAATTGATTCCTAGAAGAATGTGTTGTCGTTCAATCGGAATATAAGAATAAAACGAGAAACGAGAAAAAACACAATAGCGGTATATGGATCTTCTCTTCTAAACCAAAACACACGGAAAAAATTTTGGTAAAATTTCTGTACGATTTTGGGACAATTTTGTGCCCCTAAAACCGTAAAGGTGTTTTACTTTTAGAAGTAATATTTCTAACTGTTTCTTAGTAATTTTTCGATGGTTTTTTTCATGTAGGTTACCTGGAATATTCATAGTAAAAAAATGTGGGTAACTTTTCCAAAACTTTTTCATCTGTAACACTCACAAGTCTTTGTAAAGTAATGATAATTTCCGCAGAAGTTCTACTCGTTTAGAAATTGAAATTGCTGTTATATAAGTTGATGCAGCACGTCATGATGTTTGGAACATCATGACGTGATGATTTACAGTTTCGTAGTACAATTTTGACTAAATCCACTACTATTTTTTCTGCAACTGTACCGACTTTGAATAAAATAAATAGTCTCTTCAGTAAAATCATAATTACTTGATACAATATTTTCTACTGTTTAGGTAATTTATTTGAATAAAAGATATTATTAACTATAATTTTCCAAATTGTAAGAAATGTTAAAGTTTTTCTAAGGAATAGAAATTTTTCCATTAATATTCACATAAAATATTTTGTATATTTAGCCCCAATCCATACAGAAAATTATCAAAAAAAAATTTTTACCAAGAAAAATTACCTAATTTTTTTTATATAGTGATGATTTACAGTTTTGTAGTACAATTTTGACTAAATCCACTGCTATTTTTTCTGCTACTGTACCGACTTTGAATAAAATAAATAGTCTCTTCAGTAAAATCATAATTACTTGATATAATATTTTTCTACTGTTAAGGTAATTTATTTGAATAAAAGATATTAACTATAATTTTCCAAATTGTAAGAAATGTTAAAGTTTTTCTAAGGAATAGAAATTTTTCCATTAATATTCACATAAAATATTTTGTATATTTAGCCCCAATCCATACAGAAAATTATCAAAAAAAAGTGATTTTTACCAAGAAAAATTACCTAATTTTTTTTATATAGTGATGATTTACAGTTTTGTAGTACAATTTTTACTAAATCCACTACTACTTTTTCTGCAACTGTACCGACTTTGAATAAAATAATCTCTTCAGTAAAATCATAATTACTTGATATAATATTTATCTACTGTTAAGGTAATTTATTTGAATAAAAGATATTATTAACTATAATTTTCCAAATTGTAAGAAATGTTAAAGTTTTTTCTAAGGAATAGAAATTTTTCCATTAATATTCACATAAAATATTTTGTATATTTAGCCCCATTCCATACAGAAAATTATCAAAAAAAGTGATTTTTACCAAGAAAAATTACCTAATTTTTTTTAGTGTGTGGGTGAGTCTTTTTTTGTAAAGGGGTGGTAACGCCTAAGCCGAAGCTTGTCAGGCGCCTGCTGAGCCAAATCTCCCTCCTAATCAACATTACGACCCCGGAAAAACCGATTATCGTAGACTGACCAGAAAGAGATTTGAACTCCGAACTCCGCACTGATAGGCAAGCGAGCAAGCTACTCGACCATCAGCCAGGCAATTTAACATACACTGTGTTTCAACCAAATGGAATAAATTCGATAATAAGTAAATGGGTGCGTGTTAGAAGAAACTCTGGTACACGTCACAATTGGCATTTTTAATTGTGTATTTTTTGCAACAGACACCTTTTATATATGGTGCGACATGTAACAGTAGCCAATACCAACTTTTTTTATTTAAAATGTTACACCCTGTATATTATTCAATTTTTGGATTCTTCAAAAAATTTTAGAGATATTTCATGTACAATTTCCTATACCTACGTTCAACTGTTTAGGAAATATTGTTTTCAGTTTTTTTTTTTTACAAAAAAATAAGATTAAAAATAGAAAATAATTTGATTACAGAAATTCTCTACAACACACTCAAAAACTGATAAGTAATCTGTTTATTTCTTGATATTTAGAAGAAAAAAAACAAAAAAAAAAACATTCCTTCTTTTACCGATATGAAATAAACAAAAACTGTAAATACTTTTGTTTACTTTTGTTTAAAACGCCTGGCCTTAGCAAATTGTTATCTGCCTGCATAACAGTTTAGTTGTCAGTGTTATAGTTGTTTGAATTTTGTTAAGTCAGAGAAATGGTTCATTTCACAAAAATGCACAAAATAACAATTCTGCAGATGATTGGTTATGGACCTAACACACGGCCACAAATGGAAGTTGCTCTCTTATTTCATGAAAAATTTCCAAATTTGCCTCGTTATATCCAAGGGACAATTGAGTTGTTCGCTGGTGTTACACCAATTACACTGGTGCATATTGTCTGTTCTCAGATGCGTAAAGAGTAAATCTTTTTATCCTGTTTTAAGTAGGAGCACCCACTACAGTGGAAAGTGTAGCACCAGCGAACAAACCTTTGGTAAAATAGAAAAGTAATATCCTCTCACTCTAGATAGAGGCCGAGTGCCATACAAGCGGGAAATAAGTCTTCCAGGATCCTTCCTTGAAAATAATACCTGTTAACGAGCAAAAAGGGTAGCGGATAAATTGAAAAATAAAAATAGCAACACATAAAATAAATAATAATTTCTGCCATTGTCCCATGAATTTTTCCGAATGGCGAATTCAGTGGAATGTCAATAATACTTTTATTATCGTTTCAAATTCAGAATGGTAACATAATTGTTATAATTTCGAGGTTGTTAAGTGATAAGGATTTGATTTAAATATTAATGAATTATTTATTGTATAATTTCAATGGCAGCTTGCAATCGTGGTAAATTTGTCGATAGTTAATTGATTAAATTCGATTGGCCAATTCTTACCTACAATGGGAGGATTGTAAACTGAACGTGTATATATTTGGTGCAGTCGACACATATACTTTCACTACTATCACGCCATCATGTATACCTTCAACGGCACTTCTATTAGCCTTCTTAATAGTCACCTACGTTCAAGAATCTGCGTCTGGTGAGTGATTGTATATTTTTTTACCAGTTTAAGTGCACAGTATAAACCAGTAAGGAGAATCTCATTGAATCCTTTGCTATTTTGTGGTTCATTTCAACGATCTTAAAACCCTAGCTTCAATTTTGTAAAGGTGTTGTCGGAAATTTTCAAAAGTGTGGAGTAAATTATATTTTAAAGAAACTGGGAAAATAAAAATGAAATCCACAAATATGTGCGCTTTTTATTTTAATTTCATTATTTCAAATATTTCCGAACAGCTTGCATTAATAAAAATGAACTAGTGAAATAATATATGATTAAGCAATACATATATTATATACATTCTTTCCTTTTTGTATAATTAAATATTTACTATTATCGTTATTTATATATTTTATAGTATAAAATATTCTTCCAGAAATAAACATATGATTCTTTCTCAAATAAATTAACAAAAATGCAACAATTTCGGTGGAAGGGTTTTATTGCAAACTTTCAGATTTCTGACATGAACCCTCACCAACTTATAATTAGAAGTTAATAATAAAGGGTTATGACTATCGTTCTGTGGTAATACAGAAACTGTTCCTTTTTATTCGACTAATTCATTTCTGACATACGATCCTACAATTGTTTTTTAACAATGATGTCCGAGGGTCGCAGGTGGATAGGGGTCTTATACGGAGAATAAATAATATACTAGTATAATACAGTTCGGATGAAAATTACACTATTTTAAAAAGTGAACATAAAAATGAAATGCATTTAATTACTTATTGTGATAAATAGTGATAAGATTTAAAATAAGTTTCTAACTAATAAATTGATTTAATATGGTCTAGGAAACTCTGCACAACGACAAAAGTTCTTCTTATCCATGTGCTTTCTTAATTCTTCTCCTGTTGTATACTTTCTCAATTTCTAATTCTTGAAATTTGATTACAAAGATAGATGCATTCGGAAATTCAAAGAAACTGGGACATTCGCTTAGCCATCATCAATTTATTTTGCAAGAGCAAATGGCACAATACCATGATTGCCCATTGCGTCTTCTCCCACGGTGATATTTGCTTAATGCTAAAATAAATAATATATATATATATATATATTCAATATTCATATCTGAAATGAAAAGAAAAAAAAAAAAAAACCACTTAATTAACAATTAAACAGGGTTAAAAAAAACCATGGACTGAAGCTCCTGGATTAAAACAAACCTGCGTGAATCTGAAAAATTTAAGAAGGACAATTCAAATCCTTCAGCAAACAAAATGGTTGAATTCGTTCTAGAAGGAATTTCAATACCACAATAAAAAAAAATCCACGTGGTTTTCAAAAATTCAAAGCAAACTAAAATTTTAATTCAAATCACGTTAAAGAAACAACCAAAATTAAAAATAAATATAAAACAACCTCTCAGCTTCACTTCACCTACCCCGAGGTGATAAATAAATTAAATATATATAACTAAAAAACGGAAAATTTAAACTCTAAACGCGCTCGCTTCTAAAACGAATATTATCAAACAAAACTTACATAAATTGTGCACAACTAATGAGAGGAGACGTCTGAATAATGATCAAAAATTAAAATAAACCGAAACAAATGAAGGGTGCACGGGAATAAGGATCAAAGTCCATATTCATACATTAAGAGATAAATGAATTTTAAAGTTTGACACTTAAAGGTTTAACACGAAACTACATTTTATAGCAACTTTGATTTCTACGGACTACGACCGTTTTTGAAATAGTTTGAACGCGCATTATTATAATACTCAGAATTTCCTACAAAATGGCACCCTTATCTCATTTTCACAAAAAATGGACTTTGATCGTTATTCCCGTGCACCTTTCAAATCTTAACAAATGAAAAATCGTAAAATGGGAAAAATGAAAGATCTCAAAATTTACATCTACTTACTCGCGTCACTATTCAGACTCTGCTCCCTAACGTGGCCTCACACACCGCGTATACACAAAACAGCTGATGCGCGCGCTCTGCATCGGCCGCAACAAACAAAGAAAACGCCTTAAAAGAAGGACATAAACAAGATAAACTAATGCTAAACTTATAATCAAAGAAAAATAAACTAACTAACTGAACAATTAATTATACAACAAAACTACTACATTCAAAGAAATATGTAAAAATTAGTGAGAATTTGCGCAAGCCAAAACTTGATCTTGGAAAATTAACAGCATAGAGTTCACACAACCGGGGAGACATGTCACAGCAATATGTTATGTAATACGCACGATACCATGATACATTTGACTATTAAATCTACGTCTAAATTATCGAAAAACCGCAATTTCCTAAATCTACACTTCAGTAAGCCAAAAGTATTTTCCACAATAATTCTTGTGGATGAGTGTTTATAATTAAAAGTTTGTCGCTCCATTGTTAAGTTTCCGTTATCCTTAAATGGAGGTATGGCCAATTTAAAGATGGATAAGCAGAATCTCTAAGTAGAAACATATTTCTGTAAACTTCCTTTAGAATATTTTGCTTAAAATTATGAAGGTAATTTTACCATATGCTTGGCCACTTGATTCGAGAACCGCCTGTACAATGATCTTTTATGTTAAAAACTGAAAAATGCTCGAACTTTAATAACAGATCTTTTGTTTATTATTTCTCAAATGTAATAAATTCTGTCACTATGATTACTTACACGAACTTTTAAAATTTAGGGCAAGATTCGCAGTAAAGCTGTAAAAGACCGACAATACATCCTTCATCCTCCACCTACCCACCGCTACACTGACAAAAAAAAAATAATAATCATAAATAAAAATACAATTATCGTAAGTAAGATTACTTAGCATTAGCAAAAAAGAGATCCTAAACACTGATACTAAGAACAAGCAATCTAAGTTACTAACGGTCTGCTTCATACCGGTAACTTATGAAGTTACTTATGATAATTAAACTGAAGTAGTAAACCAAAGAATATATGCAGTTGCGGTAACTAAAAGATTTGCTCATGTCAAGTAGATGTATTGCTATGAGTGAACTATTCTATAACGGCCATCACATATTCATTATTAACCTCAATTAATTCAAGCTATTTGATTATTTGTGATTAAGGGAAACAGTATCATTAATGCACGTTCACTAAATACCTGATATATAGAAGGTAATGGTTTCATAAATATACAATATACTTACTTAAATTTGTTGTTCAACTTCATAGGTATGTAGGAACGAGGAG
>RXPK01002752.1:0-72540 GCA_004143645.1 Protaetia brevitarsis | reverse complement strand
TGTCTGTTCAAACATTGGAAATACTATATTTTCAAAGTATATTGGTTAAGGATTGAACTATTTTTACGCACCACAGTGTTACCAGAAGTGTGGTGGGACATATTTTTTAGGTGGCGATAGAACAATCTGTTGTAAGCGAATAATTCCGGAAGAAATAATGGTCTAGTAATATAAGGCACTTGCATCAAGTACTAAAAATTCAAAGAAGAAAGCATTATTAAACAAAGATATGGAACTTCACGTAAAAGTATATCGCAACATCGTCATAAATATAATACCATGTGATTCAAATATTTCGTAAGAAAAAAACTGTCTTTCCGGAAAAAAATCTATCTATACTTATTACCAATTTAATAAGCAAGTTAGTACATACAAATTCATACATAAATGAATTTCTGACATTAGCACCATGGCGTGCTTTGTAGTATCTTTCGATTATATTATAATTTTTTTCAAATCGGTTTATAGACAATCTTAATATCACCACAATAGTATTCTAAGATTGTAAGAAAATAAGGATTATCTGTGTTAATGCTCAACAAACAGTAAAAAATCAATATTAAATTAGTGAAATAGTTATTAATTTCTATAATTTTATAGCTTATCATACACTCACGCAATAGCGTCAAAAGCAATACATTTTCATCCCTATAAGTTTCGTGTACAGAATTAATTACCATTAGATCACCATAGGCATGAATATTTCATGTTAATAAACAATTAAGGGACATACTTTGCTTAAACAAATCATTTTCTCAAAAGTCTGATTTATCTAACAGCTATATCAATTCAACAAAACTATTATTTGTTCTGCGAAAAATCCCACACAATTCTCGAAAACCAATTGCATCCCATAAAGTTGGATGTTGGTTAGCTATGTCCAGCAAACGAATAATAAGGCAATTTCTCGAGAAACTCTAACAGCCCAAGTTACACAATTTGAATTGTTTATTGCCAGAGTTACAAGAAAATGAGCTTGAGCAGGTTATTTCAGCACATATCTCACGCGCATACTGCTCAAAACCTACCAATATCTTCACCATTTTTGCGACAGGTTCGTTAGACATCAAAGATGCACCAATCGCTGATCTAACCCCATAGATTCACTTCATGTTCGCTATCTTTAAAAAAATAGCTATAAAAACCGATGCATGCCACTAGAGAACTGAGAGATGCAGTTTTGTCACTTAATAATTATACTAATGTATGTTATAATTTAAAGTAATAAAATAATCTAGTTAAACACCATTAGTACTAATTTATAAAAATCATAATTTAGTAAATTAAATAAATTCATTCATTTTACAAGCAAAAAAAACCCCAACCCAAAAATCCCATAGTCTTTATAAATAGCGATCTCAAATATAGGTTACGTTTTCACTATTATGACAGATCCGTTACTTCTTATGTTCCAACCACTGACTTAGCAAACCATCAATTACCAAACAGGGCATATACCTACACCTGTTACTATCTATAGGAGCGGAATTGACATCATTTTTAATCTCTGTGTATGTAGTATTTGTCAAAATTACATAACTAATATAACAGCATGAGGGGATTGTTAGTTATTTGTACAAAACGACAAAACCTAATCATCGCCAAGAATAAGTCACTTACACCTTTTTGAAACTTGGTACTGCCAACTTAAGTTTAAAGAAGCAAGATTCCATACATAATAGAGATAGAGGATAGAAATTTTGATCATATTATGATACTTATACAAAATGCAATTGCAGAGCTTATAACCTTTTCCTTCCCATACAGAATTTCCCTTTTTTTTGCCGTCCAATTAAACTTAAAAAGAAACCATTATCTCAGTATCCGACGAAGACAAATTCTCAAGTACTCTTCCTCAGGGACAGAAACGGCCATCAATATTTACGAGGAATTGATTTTCTCCTATTCACCTAGGCTGGTACAATTCCACTCATCCCTCTCTAGTCGCCTTCCACAGAGGCCTACGAAGGTCCGCAAGTAAAGAAAGGCGCACTGACAACGGTCCCGTAACGAATTATCTCCTAATGGTACAAAGCTTTTCTGTATGGGCTCCTATCTTTTTTAAAATTCAATTTCTACACAAGTAAAACCGCTTTCTCGGAGCATAAATCTTACTCTTTATCAGCGATATTTAAATTGTAAAGAACGAGAAGAATATATACCAGAGATCAAAATGATGGTCAATTCCGCCCTAATAGATAGTAAAGGTGTGGTATATGCCGCGTGTTTGTAAATGAAGGTTGAACTAAGTCAGTGTTGGAACATAAGAAGTAAACGGATCTGTCATAAATAAGGAAAACGTAACCTATATTTGAACTCCGCATTATATAAACGATATGGATTGGTGTTTCTGCTTGTAAAAATTAAATGTAATTAATTTAAACTTTACTAATTATCGATTTTACAATTCAGTACTAACTGGTGTTTAACTAAAATTTATTTATTACTTAAAATTATAACATAACAATTAGTATAATTATTAAGTGCCAAAACTGCATCTCTCAGTTCTTTCTATGGTATGCAATGCGGTTTCTATAGATCCTATTTTTTTAGATAGCCAAACATGAGTACAATCTAATGGGGTTAGAATCAGGCGATCTTGGTGGCCATCTTTGTCGCTCTAACGAACCTGTCAGCAAAAAAACTGTTGAAGATATTGGCAGGTTTGTCGACAGCATAATGCTGGAGCATTATAGTGCTGAAAATAACCTATTTTCTTGTAACTCTGCAATAAACAATTCCACATCTGTTGGTAAGTTGAGATCTTACAGTTTCCTCGAAGAAAAATTGACACTATTATTTCGTTGCCTGACATAGCTAACCAAACTACCAATTTTACGGGATGCAATTGCGTGCTCTTGAAATTCGTGTGGATTTATGGCAGACCAGATACGATAGTTTTGTGAATTGATATAGCCTGTTAGATAAACCAGGCTTCATCCGAGGAAAATGATTTGTTTAGCAAGTCATCGTCCTTAAATTGTTATTAAACCATGACATATTCCAATCGCCTATCGTGATCTAATAGTAATAATTCCTGTAACGTAAGAAACTTATAGGGATGAAAATGTAAACTTTCTTTTGACATCTCGTTGCGCTGAAGTGTATGATAAGCCTGTAAAATTATAAAAGTAATAAACTATTTCACTAAATGTTAATATTGATTTTTTACTGTTTGGTTGAGCATTTACCCAGCGATAAATCCCCTTATTTTCTTACAGTATTCAGAAATACTATTGTTGGTGATATTAGATGTAAATATAAACTATTTGAAAAAGATTATAAGATAAATAACGAAAGATCTAAAACACGCACGCCAATTCGCTAAATGTCAAGAAAATTCATTTAATGTATGAAATTTGTATGTAGCTAACTTCGCTCATTTAAAATTGGTAATAAGTATACAGATAAATTTATCCGGAAAACAATTTTTTTCTTACACAGATCATTTTGAATCAATGATATACAAGGTGTATCCGAATATATGGTAGATACTTCGCGTGACGATTCCTCAAACTGTTCCGATGGAAATGTTATATAAACTTACATCGTAAACCAAACCGTTTCTGAGTTATCACCTCCCTTCGACGAATATAAATTCGCATGTGTATATATCTAAAGTTTTCAAATATGGGACGGTTCATTTCCGAACACTTCGTATATATAATATATATTTATATTAATACATATATGTTGTATGCTTCCAATATTCAGTTTTATATATCAGCATTATTAAAGCAATAATGTTATATACATATCGTGTATAAGAGAACCTATATTAAACTTTGAATATTTCGGACAGTTGTATAGCGGCTATTTATTGCAACAGCGGACTTATGATATTTTATTTTATAGCTTAGCGTATACTTAGATAATAAAATGTCCGCTGTGCGCTGAGGAATAATAATGGCGGAAATATGATATTATAGAGCGTAAACTTTTCCTATATTGAAATTAATAACTTGTGTTTCTGTCGACAGTTATTAGGTGACACATATATTTATACATAAAATGCCCGGGGTTTCAAAATTTTTATTATATTTTAGTTTAGTACAATTAATTATCTATTATTAAAATTTATGTTTTAATTTATTTATTAATTTACTTGTTTCGTATACAATTTTTCTTTTTATTTTCTTTTTTTCTTTTCAATAAAATCAATAAAATAAATATAGTAGTTTTTATTCACCCAGCTACTTTTTATTTAATTTATGACAATTGTACATACAATGTATATATTTATATATGTTTCCTTTTTTTGACATGTTACGAACTGTGATACAATAAATACAATACAGTACAATACCTCTCTGATAAGTGAAAGAATACTGTGCAAAATGGCTTCCTACCTGCTAGGTGGCGCGGGACGCTTCTAGGTGCACCAAATCGCCTGAAAAAAAGCAATCAGGCGCTTTCCTACACAATAGGCTCGCCCCAAAGCCCCTTCTCGGAATTATTAAAATTTGAAAAATAGTAATTATCAAATGTCGTTGTAAAAAACACTTAACAACGAAATATAAAGCTTAAGTCTTTATTTCTTTCCCAAAATGTTATGCTAAAACCCCTTTTGAGACTCTTAAATCACAAGTACGTATGTTGGAATCGGAAATACTATATAAAAGAATTTATTTAATACAAAAAAAATACGTGTTTAAACTTTCCTAGCACTTCAAATGCATGAGGAGGTTAAAGAAACGTCAAATTAAAAAGAATAAATTAAAATTCAGAGCCACTACCGGAAAATAGCAGAAATTAACTTTATTAGAAAACTATAATCTGGGTTGTTCGATATTTGTTAAGAATAACTATTTTAACGCAGAAACAATTCAGTGATTTTTAATACAACCCTCAAATATTAATCATTCCTAAAATAACTGAAACTAAGGCGGTTCTATAAATCTAACCCCAAATTACACGCATAATGAAACATGAATTATAATCTTATTTCTGTTAATATTGAAATGAACTAATTATTTTCTTTTTTAGGTGGGCCCCGTCGTAATCCATAGCATGGATGGTATTCGGCCGGGATTCTTCGTAAGGAATTTTATAGAAATCTTGACAAGTTTATAGGTAAAAGTAAGGATTTAATTATTAATTATTTTTTAGTAAACACTTTGTGGAACTTTGATATTGTTTGATAGTGTGCATAAATCGTGATAGGAATTCAATAACCGTCGTCTTTTCGTGACCACAGGCAGAACGAGAATTAACTAAATTACCAGTAATCAGCCTTCTTGTTTGCTATAAGCAAACAACATTAATTTTAATAGATACCTAAACTGACATAAATACCGTTATTTACTCTAATTGAGGGAAATACAAAACTTACCAAATAACATCCGAAGAATGAAAATCTCCAGAAAAATTATAAAAAAGCATAATAATACCAGGTAAGCTTGAATTAACATAAAAATAAAGTTTACATTATAATTAAAGCATACTTAGCACCTAATTGCTATTAAGATGGCCATTTTATAGCATTCTTAACAAATTCAAAATTTGCCTGTAAAATAGCCAACTGAACACACCCTGACTTTCATTACTTCTTCATTTTGCTTTGAAATCTTTTTAAATACTTCTAAATTAGATTCCATACCCGGTTCCACTTATACGTTGTTAAAAAAGTTGTCGATATTTTACCCATTGTAGTACTGGTGGAAATAAACAAAAAAGTCTTAGTCAACATGAGCGTCCGCAATCCAACTGTTTTTGACATATAGTCGATTGCATATTGTATTTAGTAGGATAAAAATTTCAAGAAATTCTGATCGCCAATGTAAATAAACAAATGTCTTATTTAAAGTAAAACTAAAGAAATTGTCTCTACATGTCCACCGTTCATTCTAAGCCGCTTCACACCCTTCTTATGAAGATCGACGCAATCTTTCGAAAATTCCTGGAGTCCTCCGAATTTCCTTCGCAACAATTTACGATTCGTTGCCTGAGTTCTTCCAAATTGTTTACAGATTCGTTGCGTACACTAATTGTTTTTAGATGCCCCCTAAAACATAGAAGTCTAGAGGTGTCAGGTGGGGGACCTAGGAGGCCACGCAGTTGGTCCACCCCGTCCTATCCACCTCTCGTTGTAATCTTGATTTAAGAAATTTCTAAACTACGATGGAAAAAATGCGCAGGAGCCTCCATCGTGCATAAACCACATATTAATCTGTTAAAAAGTGGCACGTCTTTCCAACAAAACGGGTAATATCATTTCTTAAAAAATCCAAGTATACTGTCCCGTTAAACGATTAGGCAGAAATACTGGACCAATAAATAAACAGTCTCCAAAAATAGCAAGCCAAACATTTAGCGAAAAACGGTTTTGGTGATGCGGTTCATAACAGCATGGGGATTTTCATCTGCCCAGACGTGATGTTGTTATGAAAATTGAATATTCCGTCTCTTGTAAACCCAGCCTCGTCACTAAATAAAATCTGAGTCGCAAAATTAGGATTTCTGCCAGCTTTCGTAAAACCCAATGGCAAAAAACCCTACGTGCATATAATTCGAGAGGAGCAAGAACTTGCACGCGTTGAATGTGTAGGGATAGAGCTGCTGTTCCCGCCGAATTCTCCAAATGAGAGGAGGACTGACGTTCAGTGTCGGCGGCAAGTCTTCGGGTTGCTAATATTTGGGTTGTCTTCTACCCGTCTCAAAATATCTAATTCTATGCGGGAGAAGCAACTGATCTAGGGTCTACCAGAACCCACATTAATTTGAAATGAACCAGTTTCGGACAGCCGGATATGAAGTCTGAGAAAATCTTATCACTCGGTAACAACCGGATTTGGAAATTCTTCGGCATACATACGCCGTGCTTCAGTGGCATTACCATTTCGCACGAGCGTACATAAAATGCATATCGGCCATTTCTGCATTTGTGTACTTATGCATAATTTGAGAACAAAAAAAAAATTGACGCAAATGATAAATAATCTGATGACAGATGTCTGACAGAACTAATTTTAAGTCACAATCAGTTGTTTGACAAAGGGAACTATTCTTCAAAGCGAAAAATGTTTTTTTTTTTTTATTTTAAAATATGCAATTCGAGTATATGTCAAAAACAGTTGAATTGCGGACCCATGTTGACTAAGACTTTTTTGTTTATTTCCACCAGTACTATAATTGGGTAAAATATCCGACAACCTTTTTTTTAACACACTGTATATAAAGCGGTGTCTAATTATTAAGTTATTTGGTAATTACTCAATTTTTAGCTATAACTCAGAAAAATAATAAATTAATTCTTCTTTTTGACATTTTTAGTATATCTCGAAGAAAGAAACTGCGATTTTGTGACTTGCGTTTTTCTATCTATTACGGTTATCCACATGCCTCATTCTCACAAGCAATTTGAACCACCCTATACAGCCTTCCCATTCCACCACTGTAATGTAATTTAGTATCTTCACATCTTCACACAGCAGCACAGACGATACCTCTCTATCGAGTTTAAAGTAACTCTACGAGAAATAAAACAAGTTCTAACTACGCCACCTGCGTCACACAGAGGAGCTAAAAAAAAAAAAATAGGCACAATCCACTCGATATTACAGCTTCAAACGGGGAATTGTGAACGAGTGAATTCTTTAAAGAAAACACACTTCAGAACTAACCTTACAATAATAGCATCGTCATACAATGGAACACACATCCACATCCACACACAATTCTCTTACTCTCTTTGTAATCTTTAACTCCCCTTTTGGCCGGGACAGAATTGAAAATAGCGCCCTCTCTCCTTCCTTTGTGCATTCGAACAATTTTCACTGCTCAACGCCCGACTTAAAGGAAACAACCCCTAACTGAAGAACAGGGGCACCAAAGTGAAATGCGCAATAGTAATTATTTTTTCAACCCTTAAGAATCGTCTGCCGTGTTTATTTTCTGCGATCCGGCTTTACGTTACCAGAGTGGATACTTCCTGTTCCGGGTATTTCGCGTGGATGCACGGCTGAGCGAAGGGGTTGGATAGAAGGGGTGGTTTTTCGAGAGCGGTGGATATTAAAAATAATATTTATGAAGTTTATTACTTTTAATGTAAAAAAAAATATTATTTACGTTAAATGTGTTCTTTTTAATAACTGTCAAATTTGTAATATTATGCTTAATAACTCCTTAGTTTTAGTCGTAGCATAAATGTATGTACAACATTTCTTGCTGGTTTTACCTCACAGAATCAGAATCTGAGAGATTTTCACGTAATTTTAATACACCCTGTATAGTCCAGGGTCGGCTCAGGAGCGCTGCAGCGCATAATAGATCAAATAAACACAATTTTTGGTGATAATGATTGAAGACTACAATAAATATACTAAAAAAAAAACATTTATACCGTATATATGTATATAGTATATATACAGGGTGAGTTTTTTATCTTGAGACAACGGAATATCTCTAAAACACTGCATCAAATCGAAAAAAGGGGCAGTTATCAAGTTCCGGCACCATTCAGTGAGCCCCCTACAATTATAACAAATCTTCCCATGTAAATCTTTTTTTGATTTGACGCAGTGTTTTAGAGATATTCTGTTGTCTTAACATAAAAAAAACTTACCCAGTATATATACAGTTAGTATGAGAAAGTTTTTATTAATGACTTATTATTTAATGTTCAAAATTGTTTTTCAACCAACATTTTTGATGGTTCAAAAAAATAAGATAAGTTTGTGTACACCGTTTGCAACTAAGAATGGGTTATCTGCAAATTATTTTCCCAAAACTTTACATCTAATGGCAGTGGTGGCTCCTTTTAAAGAGTCAACCATTGCAAATCGTAAATTAATCATTAAAAAGCTTTTATTTCTGTAAAAATACCGATAAATACACGTACAAGTTATATAGAATATTCTTGACTAGTATATATTGATAATAATAATCTGTTTATTTGTGTTAGTTTATAAGTATTTCATTGTCATTAATATTGTTTACAGACCATCGCTCATATTCTCATCCTAATCTGTTTATTGTATTAGTTTATAAGTATCTCACTACCATAAATATTGTTTATATCGTATCTTTATTCACCATTCATTATCTAAATTTCTATATAATGTATAATACTCTTGTTCAGAATGCAGTTATGAATTGCACGCAAGAATAAACACTATTCTAAAAACGCAGTTAGTTCATTTCGACGCCCCTTAATACGTCTCCACAAAACCTAACCACACAATATATTTAAGTACAGACGAAACAATGTGGATTCTCATGATTTGATGCGACGAAACACGCTTTGTATTTATCTATGCAGGCAACGGCAAGCGAGGGGCCACCTCTAGATTCTGGCACCGATTTCAACACGCGGGAGCTAGCGGACAGGAGGGTGGTCGGACTAGATGGCAGAAATTACATTGCAGTGGCAGTCAGCATACCCCTGCCACGGCTGCCTGTATGTTTGGTGATCGAGTCCACGCCACCGTAATCTAGATGATGAAGCGTCTTAGCGCATCATCAGTATAGGAAAGACGCTAGTGAGTGCCAGGTCAACAACTTCGCATGCAGTCGTTATTATTTATTGTGTTTTTTTTTCCTGTGTCGTGCCGTGTATGCGTATGTGTCTTCGTTGTTTTATTCTTCAAATGAAACAGCATGCGTAACCTATAAATAACATTACAAGAAAAGAACTGGAAATAAAGCAACCTAACGATTGGCCGCCGCAGTATTTGGACATTCAGAAACTCAAAATGTTTTGTGCTTCTAAAATACAGACAAGAAAATTTAATGGAAACATTTACTCAAAAACAAAAGCAAGCTTTTTTTTTGTTTTCCTTGCGTTTTATTCGGAGGAATGTGATAGATTAGTGCTAGGAGCAGAGAGGCTTGAATTGGAATTCTAGTAAGGGATAGAAACGTTGAACAAACTTTGCATATCAGTGAAAGCATTAAATAACTTATACTTTCGGGTATATGTATACAAGGTTATCATATAAATCACCTCCCGTTAGTATTCCTACACAGTCAAAATTGAATAACAAAAACCTTTTTTGTGGATTTTCTTTTTTGCTTTTATTAAAAACAATGTTTGTAAAATAATAAATATATACATTTGATGTTTCAAACACTTTTACATGGAAAGTTCTTGAATTCTAGCGATTTAAATTCACAACTGCATTGATATTTACTAAGTCCATTATTTCCGAAGTTATTGGACTTACAACAGATTGTGTCTAAACGGCCATAATTATGATTATAAAAGTTTATGAGAATGCTTGTCCTAAACGCCTTAGTTTTAAAGTTAGCAGTATTCAAAAAAAAAGCTTTTTTATCCCTATTTAAGTGGACACTATAATATAATCTTTAGTGATTTTTTTTTATATTTAAAAGAAAAATCATTCTTAATTTAGCTTTCCTCTTATCAAACGTATAGAAACACTTTTGGACGTCCAAAAAAAAAAATGACATTTAAAACTCCCCACCAGAAAAATATTTATTTCCTATCTCGACACAAACGCTTTAAAATCATCGTTTTAGATACTAAACTACCCTCACGATCCTTTCCCCCTCCTTTCCCAACCCCCTTTCGTGAAACACACAGACACACACGACTAAAAATAAACAAGCGACCATTCAATAGCAGCGAACACTATTTATTTTAGATATCGTATAATATTTAACCGGACACAAATGGCGCTAAATGAAACACCATGGGTGATACAGTGGGGGGAGTGGAGAGGGGCGTATCACCTTATCGTTTGTACACGCTCGCCCGACCTATAAGTGTATTATATTTTTAGTCGATGTCACCACATATTTTTATTTCCAGCGTGTGAAAAACATCACGTTACCTCTGTGGCTAGTTGGTAATTTTCAGAATCGAACATTGGGTGGAAAGGTGGTAGTGGGGGGGGGAGCGGCGTATGGGGATGGGAGGGTGAGGGGGCATTGAATTATATTCGACGAGATTAAATACATCTGAAAACACCAGTTGAAAGTGGAAGGAGAGAAGGGACGTGTTATAGTCATCGATATATCGAACTGTGGGCTATTGTAAATATGTCGATGAGTGAATTTCTAGTGAATATGCAGGGGTGTACTTCGGAATATATGTATATTATTGTGATTTTTTTTGTAAAGAATTACTTTATACTATCGTAGGTACATATATTACTATTTTCTATTTACAGATACCTATTCTGTATAAGAATGTATATTTCATTTCATACCTCAGAAACAAATTGACTGATAATCACACTCACATTCCAAATTACAGTAACATAAATTGCTAACCATGTCGTAAATCATTGAAATACCATCATCCTCTTCACCATTATCAAGCCTCATTATCGTTGTGTTCTATAAGAAAGGACGGAAAAGAACGTCAAAATAATAGAAGTATAAAACAACTAAATAAAATAGGGAGACAAAGAAGAATTGTGAGCTCGATAATCGAGGAAATTGAACAGACATTCCAGCACTTGACGCGATGAGTTTAACATCAACACCACTGTATATTTGTATAGTCTGTCCATCTCCAGCAGATATCGAGAAATTATGCAAATGAGGGAATGGGCCGTATTAGGAGGGTGATGCTATAGAAGACGATGTTGATAGTGCAAAAGCAGCAGAGAATCCTGAATGTATACAACAATTTAAAGAGTGGGAAGTGTTTTATTTGATTTGATACTTGAACGAAACGTGTTATGACAGCTATGATACCGTCAAACAAAAATATAAGTTTTTATACCTTTTATAACCTTTGAAAAAATAATTTTTAAAAAAATAATTAAAAGTTTGGTCATCATTTACTCAACATAATCTGCATTTGTTACTGCTACAGAATAAATATGTTACCATTTTTTTTTTGGCCAACGTCTGATTCACTTTACTCCATACATTAAAGTAGTAAAGTGAATCAGATGTATAAATATTATATCCTTTTCACTTTTGGACGTTTCTAGGTAAAGTAAACTGTATTAAAAGTTTTTTAAGATCTGATTAGTCAAGAAAGTTAATTTTATCTAAAATAGTCGAAAGAAAAGGAAGTAACGTATTAAAATAAATTTTATTCTTTATTTACTTCTATATCTTTTTGAAGAATTATTCAGTTGAATATTCCTTCAAAAAGATAAAATACTCATAAAAGCAGTGCTGAGGGAAAAGGAAGACAATAAAAGAAAAGAAAAAAACATAAAGAAATTAAAACTTTAAACATCAATCTTAATGTCGATCTAATTATGTTAATATCCAAAAATTCTCTTCATTGATTGCTTTCTAATGGTATTAGAAATACGATTCCTCCTCACTAGATGGCTAAAAGCTTATACATGAGCTTCTAATTCACCACTGCAAATGATGCATATTAGTAATCCCCCCTCTTATAAGCCAATAAATAGTTTTCTACCAGTAGTAGCTAGGTTGCCGAGGTGGTTGTGCGTGGTCTTTCTTCTAAATTAATAATTTGCATAATATAAGACTTCTATTTTGTTAAACATTGAATCTTTTGTTTAGTTTTAATCATTTAATGTATTATTTGCTTTTATATTAATGAAATGAATGAAAATGAAATTGGGGTCCAGAAAACAAAGAAACCTACAAAAAGACAAGGAGAACAGCTTATATCATATTAAGGGATATTATATTTTCTTTTATTAAAAAAATAAAGTTACACAAACTTCATTAAATTACTAGAGTTTCCTTCAAAACACACTTTTGTTTAAATTGTAATATTTAAAAAGCAGTTTAATTTTTTTAGTGATTGAAACTAAGAAGTAATTGTTTAGTTTGGATTTTTTTATATTGCGACACTCAGGAAGGGCAATCAAAACTAGAATATTGAAATTTGAAACGTCCCAAAAAATGTCTTAAATTTACTTAAAAATTCGTCTACATCAAATGTTTTGAATGTTAGCTCCTGATATGGCAGAACAGCAATATTTCAATTTCGAACATATTTAACATAATTCAATTTCAAACATATTTAATTATCTCCAACTATTCTCGGTGGAAATTTCAAAAACTATTGTGTTGAGAGAGAATTGTTTATTTGTCATTTCAATATTTGTCAATAGTTGTCAGAGTATTCATTCAGTTTATTGCCAGTTTCTGTTTTTTCTAAAATGAATTACACAAATGCTGAGATGTGTGATATGCATTCGTTTACGGTCTTGCCAATTGGAAATTCGCGTGCTGCTAGACGTCTTTGAGAAGAACGATACCCGAACCGTATCATCCGCATCATTCAATATATTTGCCCGTCTCACCAACGTCTAGTGAAACGAGAAATTTTAAAAAAAACGATCGACTGATAACGGACACCCATCTACAGTGAGAACTTCACAAGTTGAAGAAATGGTACTAAATGAAATTGAGGAACATCCTACTACTAGCACCAGAAAAATTGCGTTTGCCTTTAAACATTAGTCCAGGCCACAGTTTGGAGAAATATTGAAAGATCAACTGTTGTATCCATATCACATTCAACGGGTGCAGGCACCTTGCCCGCATTCTTTCCGCAAGAGTGGCTTTTTGTCATGGTTGCAAACAAATCCTGACTATTGGCTCAAATATTCTTCACCGACGAGGCTACTTTCTCTAGAAAACGGCGATTATTAATTTTCATAATAATCACATATGGGTCGAAAAAAATCCGCACGAACTAGGAATGCCCGTCATCAACATCAATTCTCTGTCAATGGTGTGGGTCGGAAGATTTGTGGAGATCACTTGATAGGGTCCACATTTTTACCGATGCGGTTTAAATGGCGAGGTATACCGCAATTTTCTTGAAGAGGAGCTACCCTATTGCTGGAAGAAGTTCCGTGCGAATTAAGATTACAAATGTATTTTTATGCATGACGGTGTTCCAGCGCATTTTAGTTTAGTTGCTCGCGAGTTTTTGGAATACGTATCCAGATCGGTGATAGGACGGGGAGGTCCACAACCGTGCCTCCTCGGTCTCCAGACTTAATTCTTTGACTTTTTCTCTGGGTGTCACCTTAAATCAATAGTTTATACGACTCCCATTGAAAATGTCGATGAACTGAG
Source organism: Protaetia brevitarsis (assembly GCA_004143645.1). NCBI lineage: Eukaryota > Metazoa > Arthropoda > Insecta > Coleoptera > Scarabaeidae > Protaetia > Protaetia brevitarsis. The sequence continues at coordinate 58,548 of RXPK01002752.1, read as the reverse complement.
GAAATCGTATATTCGCAGTTTTTCAACAATTCGAAATACCGCTGTATTTTTGAACGGACTCGCCAGTCAATACGACGGTGAGGGATAGAAGTTTGTATTGCAAGTTGGGGCGGTCATTTTCAACAGTTATAGTTAATTTTTTGTTTTATCTAATTATTTTGTTAATTTATATAAAAAACATTAATTATTTAACTTACTAATTAAACATTGTACAACTTTAGAACTAAGCGATTTTGGACATATGTGCTTATGAACTTTTATGATCAAAATAACTCCAGGAATCACCATGTATATTAATTATTTTGTGTCAAATCCATTTCACATTTGACAAAGAAATCGAAATTTGTATTCCTAGAATATTCTCTCTAAGGCAATCAAAACTGTGAAACAAATATTTCAATTTAAAATATCTTCAAACTGTGATAACTTTTGGCCATTGAATAATTTCAACCCTCCTGCCTAATTTGTATAATTGAGAAGTGTTTTTTAACGTATCTACCTCCTCCATAAAGTTTCTATATTAACGTTAAATTCGACCAACAGCAGACAAAATAACACACACACCTCAACGAGTGAGTTTCTTTAATTATGCACAAACTCTACCTTACCGAAATATACCCTGAAAAAACATTTCTACGAGTCCCCCCCCTCCCCCGAACTTCGCGCACAACCCCTCCGAAAGCAGCTCTTCCGCCAGCGTTCTTGAAATTATTAAAATTCCATCGGAAACTCAAACCGATTCGAGAGAGCAGAAGTGGCACCTCTCTCTGTATGGTATACGGTTTGGACTAATGAACTTACAGAAAGCACTTGCTGCAAATACACCCCCAGGAATATAATTACGGCGGAAAACAGGAAATTAACGCTGGCTTTTTCTGTGGGCGGAACATGCAGCTGATGGTACATGAGAGGGGGAGGGGGGCGGGAAGTTTTATTATATTACGTGTTTTTCCCTTCGTTAAGGGTTTTTTATTTCCACAGACGTCGGAGTTCGGGAAAAAGATCGAATTATAAAAAGGGGGATGAGGGATGATGCAAAACAGTAAAGGGAGGAATGGTGGTGTGGCGTAGCGGGTTCAAAGAGGTCGATTTTGAAAAAGGGTTTCGTTGGAAATCGGGTTCCGGGGGACGTTTCAAATTACCGCTGATGAGGGTGTAGCAATAAAGAAGATTAATTGTATCAACTGGAATTTTGAATGTCTATATAAGCGTTAATAATTCCTTTATTCTTTGTCGTGCAAGGAAAACGTATAGTAACAAGAGAGGGAACACAAATAGGGAGAGTGTCTCACCGATTTAAATATGAAAAAATGTTAGTTAGAAAAAAATGTTGCATTTTTACGAAGGATTCGCGACATAAAATTTTATTCCTTAATTTAGATATGTACATCCTATGCTCTAAGGTAGCCCAAGTTGACATATTTAAATACACATTAAAGTACGTTTACAATAAGTCTTTTGTAAGTAACTTTTTTTTGCAAATGCTAACCTTCATTTATATTCCTGATCGCCTTCTCTCATAAGAAGAGAGAGTCCGCTCTCTCTCTACTACGCTGAGCGTCGGCCGATGGCTGATCTCGCATAGTATCCGTCCGTTTCCGTGTATTACGTTATGAGTGTCGTCTTAGGGGGGTGTAACCTCACGTAAGTCGCCGTCGTTTCCGGTATATTACGTTACGAGTGTCGTCTTAGAGATGTGCCTCACGTATCGCCGTCCGTTTCCGTTATTACGTTACGAGTGTCGCCCTTAGGGGTGTACCTCACGTAATCGCCGTCCGTTTCCGTATATTACGTTACGAGTGTCGTCCTTGGGGGTGTACCTCACGTAATCGCCGTCCGTTTCCGTAAATTACGTTCGAGTGCCGTTCTTCGGAGTGTGCCTCACGTAATCACCGACCGTTTCCGTATATTACGTTACGAGTGTCGTCCTTAGGGGTGTATCTCACGTAATCACCGTCCGTTTTCGTATATTACGTTACGAGTGTCGTCTTGGGGTTGTACCTCACGTAATCGCCGTCCGTTTCCGTATATTACGATACGAGTGTCATCCTTAGGGTGTACCTTACGTATATCGCCGTCCGTTTCCGTATATTTGTTACGAGTGGGTCGTCCTGAGGGAATGTGCCTCCACGTAATCACCGTCCGTTTCCCGTATATTACGTTACGATGTGTCGTCCTTAGGGGTGTACCTCACGTAATCACCGTCCGTTTTCGTATATTACGTTACGAGTGTCGTCCTTGGGGTGTACCTCACGTAATCGCCGTCCGTTCCGCGTATATTACGTTACGAGTGTCGTCCTTAGGGGTGTACCTCACGTAATCGCCGTCCGTTTCCGTATATTACGTCACGAGTGTCGTCCTTGGGGTGTACCTCACGTAATCGCCGTCCGTTTCCGTAAATTACGTTCGAGTGCCGTTCTTCGGAGTGTGCCCCACGTAATCACCGACCGTTTCCGTATATTACGTTACGAGTGTCGTCCTTAGGGGTGTACCTCACGTAATCACCGTCCGTTTTCGTATATTACGTTACGAGTGTCGTCCTTGGGGGTGTACCTCACGTAATCGCCGTCCGTTTCCGTATATTACGTTACGAGTGTCGTCCTTAGGGGTGTACCTCACGTAATCGCCGTCCGTTTCCGTATATTACGTCACGAGTGTCGTCCTTGGGGGTGTACCTCACGTAATCGCCGTCCGTTTCCGTATATTACGTTACGAGTGTCGTCCTTAGGGATGTGCCTCACGTAATCACCGTCCGTTTCCGTGTATTATGTTACGAGTGTCGTCCTTAGGGGTGTACCTCACGTAATCACCGTCCGTTTCCGTGTATTACGTTACGAGTGTCGTCCTTAGGGGTGTACCTCACGTAATCGCCGTCCGTTTCCGTATATTACGTTACGAGTGTCGTCCTTAGGGATGTGCCTCACGTAATCACCGTCCGTTTCCGTATATTACGTTACGAGTGTCGTCCTTAGGGATGTGCCTCACGTAATCACCGTCCGTTTCCGTGTATTACGTTACGAGTGTCGTCCTTAGGGGTGTACCTCACGTAATCGCCGTCCGTTTCGCGTATATTACGTTACGAGTGTCGTCCTTAGGGGTGTACCTTACGTAGTCGCCGTCTGTTTCCGTATATTACGTTATGAGTATCGTCCTTAGGGGTGTACCTCACGTAATCTCCGTCCGTTTCCGTATATTACGTTACGAGTGTCGTGGTTTAATTGTGTGTAACAAGAAAACTAGACGTGATATGAAAAAATGTTATTTAGGAAAAATGTTGAATTTTTATAAAGGAATCGCCACCTAAAATTTTATCACCTAATTTAGATACACCCTATATTAGTGTGGCCCATGAAAAATGGAAATTGACACATTTAATATAAGGCATCTCAGTTCTGCTCCTTTAATTAATGTACATATCAGAAAGCATAAAATTTTCAATTTATAAGCTACATTAAAAAAAAAAGGTTTAATTGCGTGTAACAAGAAAACTAGACGTGATATGAAAAAATGTTATTTAGGAAAAATGTTGAATTTTTATAAAGGAATCGCCACCTAAACTGCATACATACTGTACACTCCAGGATCGGCTTTAGGGATCTTATAACATACTAAATCCCCAAGGACGTACGAAGGATCTATTACCTAGTCCTTCGACATCGTTTGGCGCTCCTAATTTCTCCACCCCCTCCTCGCCTACTACGAGGGGGGGACGCGCATCAAGCCGCCCGTCAAACATAACCCAACTTTTAACTGTCAATAAATCCTTATGATAAACGATGGTGCGCTACCCGCTTAACGGGAACTTTAATACCAGGACTGACGTTGACTTATGACGCCGCCGCTACACATGACTGCAACATAAAAATGTAAAATCCCCGTTTCCCGGCGTCGCGCGTTCTTCAATTTTTTTCCTTATCCCATCTCCTCGGACCCGTCTTCTTTTTTTTTTTCTTTTTCGAAGGGGGCTCTTAGGTTTTATGAGTCGTCGATTCTTATATTCACGCCATCTCCACGTGGGAGTTATTATTACAGCTGTCGCGGGGATACATTTTCGATTCACGTCGTGGAAGTCGTGTACAGTCGATTTCGGAGATCGGGGCGGATACCAGGGACGGATTCAGATCGTTCGTACGTGGCATCGTCGGTCGTAAATCGTGCTGGGCTGCTTCTGACGTACTTGTAGAGGGATGATCGATGAAGGAACATCGTCGCCGTGTTCGCTTGTCGAGGAGGAAGGTTGGGCCGGGATTTATGGGGGTTTAAAGTGGGGGCCTCTCGAGTTGGAGATATTTTCTGTTTATTTTATATAAAATATCGCTCGAAATAGACGTTTTTTTTCTGGCGGAATTGTCACGTTGTTTACAAAGGTTGGGGATGGAAGTGATTTTGCTGTTAAAAACGAGGAAAAAGTATGTTTTTAAGGTATAACGCGCTCTACTATACAGGGTGTATCTGAATTATGTGACGAGATTTTAGGGAATGATACTTCAACAAGAATGTAACGTTTTTTCTTAATAATTTTTTTTGATACGAGCCTTAATTTTCTTGTTATACGCGACTAAATTATAATATTATGACATATACAGGGTTTTCCACGGAACTGGCTGGTTAGAAGTTTTCCGGCTTAACGAAATTCCTCAGTTTTAAAAAATTGGGGTTTGCAACAATTTGGCACTTACTTTCTTTCTAAAATATTTTCACCTTTTTTGCACTTCCGGTTAACCGGAAGTCGCCACGAACTTTGTTATTTTAAATGGAACACCCTATATATTATTATATTTTTGATTTTACCATAAAATTCTATGACGATTACCATTAGGGTATCTTATACCTATCTTCAACTGTTTCTAAGATATTACGATTTTTGTTAAAATTTTGACATTTACATTGTTGTATGTAATTGATTAATTCTCACTTGATTTAAGTATCAGAAATCTCCGACTTTGAAATCAACAAGTACTAACATTGTTTACCAAAACGTAGAAAAAAAATTCAGTGACATTATACAGGGTGTTTAAAAATTAGTGACATATCCAAGAATTTTGAATGTTGCAAAACTTAATTTTTTCAAATAGAACGCCCTGTACATTTTTCTATTTTTGGATGTACAATTAAATTCTATGCCGATTTACCGTAGCATTCCCTATACCCATCTTCAGTAGTTTTCTTTTAAATTACTCGTTTTGTTTATTACCGCTTTCAAATGGCCGAATAATTTCTATCTGGTGGGCCATGACATTAACATCACAACAATTTATTATTATCGTAAGTATTATTGTTATCATATATGTTTGTTACACGTGCGTGTTCAGATCGATGAATATTATTGTGGAACTTATGAATTAGATAATGAAAAATATTGCAGGAGCTTATTCTAACCTAGATACTATAAATTTATTTTAGATTCACTGAATGCAGGAAGAACTTATAGAGAATTCAATGTAATTAAAGGAATTTATTGGTGTATTAATATCTCAACGGAATCCAGAAAATTTTGAAATGATTTCTCTTAATAGCTTGGTTTCAAATTAAGGGAAATGGCATAAACGATAACAACGACAACATAACAAAAATTGTTTCACTAAAACGTAGTGTGCTTGTCAGACAAATGTTTTAAAGTTTTTGATATGTTAAAGTATTTTCAAAATTATAAAGGTTTTTATGAAGAATATTTAGATACATGCATACTTAACAAATGCAATTTACAAGCAGCATAAACTTGAACCATGACATAGAGCATCAAAAAAAAATGCTCAATGTGAATTCCGTTTACGTCCAAGCATTTTATTATTCGACGTCTTAATGTGTCGCTTATACTTCTTCTCACTTCAACTGGGTCTAATTCATCAAACGTTCTCGTCACACGAATCATTAAATCTTGCTTGGTAGTACCGAAAGTTGCGTACAGTGTGTAATCTGTGTAATGTATTATTTCAAAGTTTTCTGAATTTTATTAGATATATTAGCTGAAAATAAATTCCTATAATTACCGTAAATTCTCTATAAGTTCATTCTGCATTCTCAGTGAATGTAAAATAAATTTAAAGTGTCCAGGTTAAAATAAGCTGCTTCAATATTTTTCATTATCTAATTCATAAGTTCCATAATAATATGCATTTATCTGAACACGCGATGTGTAACAAACAATGATTATAACAATAATACTTACGAATAATAATAAATTGTTGTGATGTTAATGTCATGGCCCACCAGATAGAAATTATTCGGCCATTTGAAAGCGGTAATAAACAAACGAGTAATTTAAAAAGAACTACTGAAGATGGGTATAGGAATGCTACGTAAATCGGCATAGAATTTAATTGTACATCCAAAAATAGAAAAATGTACAGGGTGTTCTATTTGAAAAAATTAAGTTTTGCAACATTCAAAATTCTTGGATATGTCACTAATTTTTAAACACCCTGTATAATGTCACTGAATTTTTTTCTACGTTTTTGGTAAAACAATGTTAGTACTTGTTGATTTCAAAGTCGGAGATTTCTGACACTTAAATCAAGTGAGAATTAATCAATTACATACAACAATGTAAATGTCAAAATTTTAACAAAAATCGTAATATCTTAGAAACAGTTGAAAATAGGTGTAAGATACCCTAATGGTAATCGTCATAGAATTTTATGGTAAATTTAAAAATAAATATAATATAAGGGTGTTCCATTTAAAATAACAAAGTTCGTGGCGACTTCCGGTTAACCGGAAGTGCAAAAAAGGTGAAAATATTTTAGAAAGAAAGTAAGTGCCAAATTGTTGCAAACCCCAATTTTTTAAAACTGAGAAATTTCGTTAAGCCGGAAAACTTCTAACCAGCCAGTTCCGTGGAAAACCCTGTATATGGACATTATCTCATATTAATAAAGAATACTTAATTATCATTGCAAATAACAAAGAAATACGCATAGCAGTAAAGATGACCCAATTAAATTTGACAACTCGAACTAATTCAACTATTTTATATAAAAAAAAACCGCTTGAAATAGACAGTTTTTCTTTTCTGATGGAATCGCCACATTGTTTACAGAGATTATGGATACAAGTGATTTTACTGTTAAACCCAAGAAAAATAGTATGTTGTTATGGCGTAACCCTCTGTATATATTAAATAGGGTGTATCTGAATTCGGTGATGATATTTTAAGGGATGATACGTTAATAAGAATGAAGATTTTTTTTTCTTAATAATATTTTTTGTAACTTTTAGTTTTCTCGTTAGACGTGATTAAATTATAATTCAATGACGTATATTAACATTATCTTATATTAATAAAGAATTAATTAAATCTCATTTCAAATGACAAAGAAAAAGGCACAGAAACAACACAATTTTAACAACTCGAATTAATTCAATTATTTTATATAAAAAACCGCAAAAAAACATGATTGTGAACGTCTAGAAAAAATACACAAAAAAGAGAAGCAAGCAAACATGATTTTGTTTTTTTTTTATTTTAACATTAAATAACATTTCAAAAAACCATTCAACAACGAAGAACTTTACTTTCACATACCCTCCATAACCCCCATTACTGTTCAAATATTCAACACTAACTAATTTGTATTGGATTAATTATTAATAATCTAAATGGGGATCGGACAATGTGTAAGTATTCACAGCTTGTCAAGTACTGAATAAAGTACGGTTTTGTATCGTTGAATAGCATTCCAATTGCGAATAAATAAATGTATCGAAGTGAAGGGGCACAGTTTCGAATACATGGCTTTTTGAAATGTTAGTTTATGTTAAAATAAAAAAAACACAAAATCATGTTTGCTTGCTTCTCTTTTTTGTATATTTTTTTCTAGACGTTCACAATCATGTTTTTTTTGCGATTACAGCGCAATCTGTTACGAATCGAAAAAAAAGTTTCAAACAAAAACTACATACTTGATGGCGTAGAATCCGAATCTGCAATACAAAATGGGGGTTCCCGTTTTAGATTTCAAAGTTGTCCCGCCTCCCGCTCTGGAGGGGGGGGGGGAGGGTGAGGTGAGGAATTGAGTTCGGCACCATTCAGTGAGCCCCCTACATTATAACAAATCCTATTAAGATCTTTTTTTGATTTGATGCAGTGTTTTAGAGATATTCCGCTATCTCAAGATAAAAAACTCACTCAGTATATTATATAGGGTGTATCTGGATTCGGGGAAGAAATTTTATAGCATGATACCTTAATGAGAATACAATATTTTTTATTAATAACATTTTTTGATACAACGTTCGGTTTTATTGTTACACGCGATTAAATTATAATTGGATGGCTTATATAATTCTATTCTCTTGTATTAATAAAGGACTAATTAATCGCTATTTCCAAAGAAAGATAAACACATATAAAATTAGTAAATATGACAAAATTAAATTTGACACTTCAAATTAATTTAACTATTGAATACCGCATCCACTGTACTATGTTCCCATATGTATTTTTAATAAAAATATGTTAACAAATAAATATTAAAAACGAAGTTATGATCCGAAAGGATATTATTTACGAAAAACTTAACATTTACTACAATAATTCACCGCTCTTGTTTCTTTTAGCAACAAGGCTTAGATAAAAATGTATATTAACTAACTGAGTAGGCTTTCACGGCCGGTGTAACTATAACTAACAGCTTCTTGCGGGTTTCGCCGTGTGTCAAAACTTTCGCTCGACGTTTCGCTGTTCATACTGACAGCTTCTTTAGGATAACTGAACTGATTCTCCATTGTCCGACATTCTTCTTATATACGCCCCTGGTGCATCCAACCGTGTAGTTTCCGCTCCATTGACCGTGACGGTTCGTAGTAGGCTCTTCCACGTGTTGCTAAGGTGGTACCCTTCTTCTCTGTTCGAACATCGAAGCAGAAGAAGTGCGACAAGAAGTAAGCAGAGCATTGAAGAAAGCAAAGCCACCGAAACGCAACCTATCCAGGGAAGAAGAGGCAGCACTTACAAATTTGAAAGCTGAAGAAGACATCGTTATCCTCAAAGCAGACAAAGGGAATGCAACTACTACTACTACTAAATAAAGAAGATTACCGGAAAAAGATGAATGAACTACTTGACGAGAACACCTACAAGGAAATAAGAAAAGATCCAACGGAGAAGATCACAAAAACAGTAAGGAAGAGCATAAAGATTTCATCGATACCTAAAGAGATGCAGAACAGATTGCTACCAAGAGCCGCTAGACCACCCAGACTGTACGGAATACCAAAAATACATAAAGAAGGAGTGCCATTAAGACCGATTGTAAGCAACATTGGATCACCGACCTACGATTCGTCGAAATATTTAGCTAACTTACTAAAGCCAAATACCGGACATACTGCAACGTATGTGAAGAATTCGAAACATTTCGTGGATATTCTGTCTACGCTAAAGACATTTTAGTAAGTTTCAACATTATATCGCTATTCACTAACATACCCACGGAGGACGCACTGGCCTTACTTCCAAAACTTGGACTACAAGAAGACATCATTGAATTAGTGAAACTGTGCTTATCCACGACATACTTTTTGTATGAAGGAAAATACTACGAGCAGTAGAATGGAACAGCAATGGGAAGCCCTTTATCACCAGTAATAGCCAACTTGTTTAGGGAAGCATTTGAAGAAGAAGCCCTAAGTTTCAGCGATATGAAACCCAAGTGTTGGCTGCGATATGTCGACGATACTTTTGTAATATGGCAACACGGAGAAGAAAAACTACAACAGTTCTTGGAACACATAAACTCACAGCATCCAGCCATCAAGTTTACCATTGGAGAAAGAATAAAAGGGAAATCTCCCTTTCTTGATGTTATGGTTAAGAAAACAAAAGAGGGAATGCTACAGCACGCAGTATTTAGAAAGAAGACGCACACCGATAGATATCTGCATGCAAGATCTCACCATCATCCGATGCAGAAGAAGACATTAATACAAACATTGGCATCCAGAGCCGAAACCATCAGTTACGAACAACATCTTACCAGTGAAAAGATACATTTGGAGAAAGCACTAAAGAAGAATGGTTACACTGACATCGACATAAGGAGAGCTACTAAGAAGAAGACGAGACTGGAGACAACTACAGAACCACGAAGAGGGATGGCGTGTTTACCTTACATAGCAGGAGTCACCGAAAAAGTAGGCCGAATTTTGAAGGAACGTAACGTACAAGTACGCTTCGGGACTGCAACGTCGATCCAGCAGTATCTACCGACCGCCAAAGGATAAGATACCCAGGGGCGCACAGAAGGTATCTACAAGATAACATGCCAATGCGGACGTGCTACGTCGGACAAACAGGAAGAGCCATCGACATAAGAATAAAGAACACGAGAGGGACGCAAGATTAAGAAGGACCGAGCAATCAGCGGTGGCAGAAACACATGCACGACACCGGACACAAAATGGATTTCAAGAATGTAAAAGTAATAACTACTACCAAGAACTACGGGAAAAGACTCATCAGGGAAGCCATAGAAATAGAGAAAAATAAAAAAACGGTACCACCTTAGCAACACGTGGAAGAGCCTACTACGAACCGTCACGGTTAATGGAGCGGAAACTACACGGTTGGATGCACCAGGGGTGTATATAAGAAGAATGTCGGACCATGGAGAATCAGTTCAGTTATCCTGAAGAAGCTGTCAGTATGAACAGCGAAACGTCGAGCGAAAGTTTTGACACACGGCGAAACCCGCAAGAAGCTGTTAGTTATAGAATGGATTCATGTTCATAATTAATATTTACCACAATTCCATCCTCTTCTACTTATTTTTAATCTTAACTCGTTTTAATGCAATTAGATTTTTTTTTTAAAAAAAAGGAAAAGAATAATTATTGGAAACTCCGTATATACCAGAAACAAACACAAGAACCTACCACATTTACAACAACCATCGTCGAGTGGAAGCTATAATAAATTATCTATTTTATCTCCCTTTCTATGTGCCTTTCATTTCAACCTTTTATTCTTTATTTCTGTTTCTATACACAGTCCGCAGTGATACATTTTACCGGAAGTCAATAAATAACCCGCCATCTAGCGGCTTGCCCGGGAGTTTAGATGTGTTACCTGGCTACCAGTTTTTTATTTTTTTTGTGCGCGCACACCAGCTACTAAAACACAATCTTTGTCGGAGAGCCGGGCAGTTTTGTCCCCCGTAAAAACGGCTTTTATAAGGGAGGAGCGGGCTTTTGTCCGACTGTCCGGAAATGGGGCAGTTTCCCACTCTGGAAAGCTGTGATTTTTCAATCGGTTTTCGGTGTGATAGAAATGCAGAACGCAGAGAATCATAGTTGGATGTACTGTCCTGAGAGATTTCTTTTTTTTTTTTCATTTTGTACGCTGGGATTTGCAGCGTATAGAAACTATTGGAAAGTCTTTTTATCTTTTTCTATAAGGGATGAGTGTTGGTGTCAAATTTTAGATGTAAATTATTGGAGATTTTGTTTTTAATAAGAGTATCTTATTTTTTGTACAGGAAGGATTGAAAGTTTATCGTATCGAAGTTTCGATAGAATAAGAACTTGTTCAGAAAGGTAACTATTTGAAATTTTGACGTCTGCACTCTGCGACTGTTTTTATTAATTGATTTTTTCAATGTGATAAAGTCGACAACGAATGTTAAATAATAAATTCTACAAGTACCTACCAGGCAGGTATGTATCAATAACAGTATGAAAGTCGAATAGTATAAACATGGTTGCATAAAATCTAAAAACATATGATTGTATATGACAACAGTCAAACAATATGCCTTCGTGTTGAATGATTACAAAATGATCAAAACTAGTGGTTAAAAAGAAACAAAATAAAAAATTAAAGCGCAAGTTGAAAAGGACTTGAAGACTACGTAAGTATAAAATCAACTATAGTTCGTCTCAACCTTAAGATGCAGTATACGTCTTATGGGAATTCGATTCGCGATTGCCAAATCGTCGCATCAGCTGCACATTGCTACTTCCGGTTGCATTATTTGAGGTTATGACAATTAAATGCATATATCAGTATATGTTACTATCTTCTCTATGATATATGTTTATGTGGTCTCAGATACGAAAAGGGAGCTATAAAGCAGCAATTGCTTATATGCTGAAGAAAGAAGCTGAATTGAAGCAATTATAATCGTTATCTCGCAAACTTTTTTCGGTTTCTTTTTAAACGGAATCTGTGGAAAACAGTAAAATATATACTGTTTTTATTTAAGAATCAGTAAAAAGAGCCGATAACTTTATTTATTATTACTCATTAACGTAATTTACATTTCGAACATTTATTTATTGTATATGGGGTATGATACAATTTATTAAATTCAAAGAAATAGATACAATCCTTTAATTAATTATAGTTCCCACGTTTGTAACAAAATAGCTGGAATCATACAAATGCCCCACATAATACAATAATATTTATGAAAGGAATAGTAATTACACACGTCTTATCTAAATTTTTTAGTCGGTCGACGAATCAGTTTGATCTTCGGATGATGAATCTGTTACACGAAATAATGAATTCTTCAATGTCATCTTGCAAATTATCCACTATCCCATTTTCTTTTCAATATTTTTTCATGTTTGATGTAGTTTTGCCCAATTAGCAACAGTTACAGTGCTATATACGCTCTTTGAATTAGTTCCTCCATGTCTTTTACTTTAAATGTGGTATTGTTCATTTTTATGCAGTTTTTTACTTGTGCCCATTACCATTTCAATGGGATTTAACTCGCAATGGTAAGGTTGGTAATCGCAGAACATGATGACCGTTTCTTTAGCAAGTTCATCAATCCCTGCTTTTATCATACTGCGGTTTAATTTGTGACACGCAAAACAGCAAGTCCCTTTTTAACATATCGTCAGTTGTTGGAATTTGTTTCTCACGGAGCCAATCTATGATATCAGTTTTTCTCCATGCTACCGTTGGAATTTTTTCTAATTTTCTGCAGTGATACGAAGCATTGTCAAGAACAATAATTGACATCTGCGGTATGTTTGGAAGTAATTTCTTAATAAACCAATCCTTTGAGGAACCAATCTTTTGGGTATTTTTGGAGTTGATAACGAACCAGTGACCAGAACCTTCTTTATACCATATATTGTACGTTCTGAACAACCCAAAGCTTTGCTTGCTTCTTGAACAGCAGCACTCACATTCATAGATTTATTAAAATAATTAAAAACATTTGCAATCATACACTTCTCCTTCAGGCTAAATTGTTCTCCGTTACACCGTTTTCTCCCTACACCTTCCATTAATGCAGTGAAAACTGTAATTAAATGTATAGGTTATATAATTTATAAAAATCACGAAAAATACCCATATTACCTTGTGCGCGCTTGAAAAGGAGAGAAGCGTTCTGAAAAGAACGATTTGTGCTATATATAAACTAATTAACGTGGAATTTAACTGTTTTAAAACTACGATGATGATGATTGACAACAGTTGATGCTAATAGACAGATGACAGATAGGTATTGGTGCCGACACCGACATATGTAAATAAGTGGCAACATATAAATCGGAAGTGAAGATAGCGTTAGTGACAGCAACTAGGGATAGTAAGAGATGCACAGTGGCTATTATATCCCATACTGCATCTTAAGGTTGAGACGAACTTTAGTTCTTTTGCCACAAAACAGAGTGGGTTAGATGTTTACATGTAAACATTCAGTATATGCCTATAAGCTAATACAATTATTAGATGTTTTATCTATTTCTACAAATACCTTGAAGATGTTTAATTTTTGTTGTAGAACCTCCGTGACTTACAAACATTGTTCCAGTGTTTAAGTGTTTCACATCGGTGACATGGAAGTTGATTTTAAATGATGTCGACCGTGAAATTCAGGTAAAAACACTTATAATAGATTTATCTGTATTCGACTGGATTTATCAAATATCGTTGCTTTAAATTTGTATTGTAGAAACAAATATAGAGAAATTTAATAAGGCTTTCTTCCCATTATTGATAATAAATATGCCCAAGATGTTGCATCCACTACTAAATAGCAAGTCAGCACAGGTTTCTTGCCTTCGAGTGGCTTTATCAAATATCGTTGCTTTAAAGTTGTATTGTAGAAATAAATATACAGACATTTAATAAAGCTTTGTTTCCCTTAATGATGATAATTTTGCCAAAATGCTGTACCCATAACTAGATAGCAAGAAAGTCAGAAAAACGTCTTACCATGTGCTCATTAAAATGAAATCTAGAAAATTCTTTTTTTCTCTCTTGTAGTCACCCTCAGAGAACTAAAAAGCTAAATCAAAATTAAATCAATCACAGCTTGAGGAGCTAATGAAACGTAAAAATTAAACAATTCATCATATTAAATACTACTAAAATACTTACTCAGATGTTATAAACCCATTAATAATATAGCACATGTACAGCGTGCTATGATGTGTGACCAAATGCCTAGGAGAATCAGTCAACGCGAAACGGCCAAGAACTTTTTTTTAATTTGAAAAATTCAGTACTACCAACTGAAAACTTTAAACTGAAATAATTTTGCCAAAACTAGGGTGATAAATAAACTTAGCTAAAAACGATAATGAGCACATTATAATTCGTCTTTCATTCTAGTAATTGAAAATAACAAGTGGATACCGTTAGAACTCTTTCCAATAAAATTAAATATCTCATAGGATATTAGACATTAAGATATTCTACTGACGTGAATGCAACCCACATAGCCAAATTTAAATTGTCGGCAATTATTATTAGTAATTTCAACGTTGAAACATGAAATTACCTACTATTTTCTACTACGTTGATAGTTATTTTAATGCCTTTACGTTGAAGTTACTAAAAATAGTGGCGGGAAATTTAAATTTGGCTCTTAAGGAAGCATCATACGGTCATAGGTATTTACTGCGACAGCAGTAACTGCAATATTAATTATAACTTTGTTTTAGCAATTCAAGTCACATACGTCAAATGTGTCATCAAATTCTTAATAAGTAATTTTGTCCAAAAATCTAAATCCTAATAATGGGCACCTTTCAAACCTTCACATCCGAAGTAGACCACGAAAATTGAAGACGAATTCAACTTACAAGGCTACAGGAAGAACACCCATCATTAGGCTTGTAATATTGTCAATAAATAACATAGCATAGCATAGAAACTCATCATTGGATAATTGATTTGCTTGTGTTTCTTTCCTTTAGCTCTGCAAAGTAATAATAGTATATTAAAGTACGAGTTTCATAAGGCATGATTTTGTCGCACGAGTTCAAGTTTAGAAAACGAGCCGCAGGCGAGTTTTCTAATGAACGAGTGCGACAAAAAGCCTTATGAAACGAGTCCTTTATACTATTTTTTCTATTTTGCATTATAAATTGATAATAAATACTTAATAAAAATCTCATTAAAAATGTGAGTTTTATTTTATATGAAGTTGGTCACATTGACATACGATTGACATTTGACGAATTCAACATTCAAATTCGGCTATTTTAAATTGTTTAACAATATATTTCATAATATAGTCTCTGTAAACTGTAAAAAATGAGTGATACTGAGACAAATTTATCTTGTACGCCACCACAACTGCGTGAAATTGCGGATAACGCCGTCATAAATTTATTGCCGAAAAATCAAAAGCAGTATATGAAAAATGCTACCATCAATTTGAACTATGGGCTGTACAGAATAATGTCAACACAATATCTGAAAACATTTTATTGGCATATTTTGAATTACAAGGTAAAAATAAGAAATCTTCTACCTTATGGTCTATGTATTCCATGCTTCGTTCTTGCTTTTCCATTTATAAAAATACAGACATATCAAAATATATTAAATTACAAGCCTATTTTAAAACGATTCTCTGAGGGATACGAGCTAAGAAATCTAAAATTTTATGCATTGAAGATTATTAATAAATTTATAGAAGAAGGTTCTGACGCATTGTATTTAGCAATAAAGGTACGATATTATTTGCAAAATGTAATTTTTTATGTAATGGATTTAATTTTAGATCGTTTTAATAATGGGTTACACAGGTGCCTGTAGACGAGATGAGATTAACAAATATGTCCATACATGATTTAAGATTTAAGAGTGATATTATTTTGGTGACAGTACCTAAAACAAAAAATAATATCGTAAGAGTTTTTGCAATTACGGATGAAAGATGGATTACTTTAATAAAAAATATGTCGCCCTGCGACCAAAAAATATTAATCATTCAAGTTCTTCCTTACATATCGCAATGGTTATTGTATATCGTGCCCGATTGGAATTAATACGATTGGCAAAATGCCTAAATTAATAGCTGATTTTCTAAAATTGCCCAATTCAGAGCTTTATACTGGACATTGCTTCAGACGTTCTAGTGCTACACACTTAGCAGACGCAGGCAGTGATTTGCTGACTATAAAACGTCATGGTGGATGGAAGTCATCTGCGGTAGCTGAGGGTTACCATCGAAACATCTATGAAAAGTAAAGTGGCTATAGCGCACAACTTATCAGGGCCAAGTACATCTGGTCATTCTAGAGTTATATCATCGAATGATTCTCAATCACAAGAGTCTACCATTAAAGCCATAACATAACTCAGCAAAACTTTGTTACGAAGAATTTGCCCTGCATAACAATACATGCTCAAGATACTTGTTCCGTCAGTGTATAAATTTACAGTAATTCCACGTTTCATAACAATAACAATGTAAACTAAATTTGTATAGAATTTTTGATTAAAGTATTTACAATTTACATGCATTAAACGTCATTTTGCTTTCTGTCATAATGTATTCAATTCAGCCAACCTTAGAAATGAAAAAAGGCGTATCACAATGAAGCACTTTTCGATACGCAAAAGCGTGTTACAATTGCGTTTTTATGAACGCAAAATAGAAAAAAGTATTTTCCTAATCATGAACTTTAGAGTAAAATATTCTTGACAAATATTGTTCTATTGTTCTACTCCATTCATAAGAAATACATGTAGCTAAACAAATAAATTAAAAATAAACAAAGTGCTTCATCTTTCCGCATTTATTAATTCTAATGGTCGCGTTTCGCAATTCCACTAGATGTTCGAAAAGAATGTCCTTCTAGCGAGAATCTCCCGTTTCAGAATCACAATATTAACGAAAACTTCTCTCTAGGGGACGTTTACCTCGGGGAAGAAAGTAGGAGAAAAAATAACATCCACAATTTGCCAACCGAGGTAGTCTAGTTCGCCGCTGAAAACTTTAAACCGATGGAGGTCTGTGAACTTTCTTGATATATACCGAAGTTTCTGTCTCTGCGCTCTGCGAATTAAACGAAACTATTTCCCTTGATATTCTGTCTGGAATATGAGCTGGAGATTTGCTTTTTCTTTTTCACGTTTTACTCTTTTCGTGGAAAGATTGAAATGCTGTATAAGTGTGACGACGTGAAACATTCATCTCGGTTTCGTGTTAATTTTGTAACGGTGTTCTATGTTGCCGGGGTTAATTAAATGAAATAGGAGATTATGCCGTTTTAGTATCCTAGTGCACTAATCCTTTGAAACACAGATGGCGCTGCCATAGATGGAATTCGCAGATGTTTGACGGGTGGTAAAACAAAACGTTATGGTTACCTGTGATAATTGGACATTATGCAAAATAGATTAAATAAATTCCTCTACCAGTAGCTAAGTACGTGAGTGAGGCAGGGTCACAGTCTAATTCAATCTAAAGTGAGATATTTTGATTTTATAGTTTTATTTACACACGGAAAATTATACAGGGTGATTCTCAATATATGCGACAAACTTTAAGAGCTGATTCCTGAGGTTATTTTGATCATAAAAGCTCATATGAGTATATGTCCAAAACGGTTTGGTTTTAAAGTTATTGAATGTTTAATAATAAATTATGAACTATGACTAACACGATATAATATCACAGTTGTGTTGAGAGGGAATTCTTTATTTGTCATTTCAATATTTGTCAATAGCTGTCAGAGTATTCATTCAGTTTATTGTCAGTTTCTGTTTTCTAAAATGAATTACACGAATGCCGAGATGTGTGATATGCATTTCGTTTACGGTCTTGCCAATGGAAATTCGCGTGCTGCTAGACGTCTTTATGAAGAACGATACCCGAACCGTATCATCCCGCATCATTCAATATTTGCCCGTCTTCACCAACGTCTTAGTGAAACGGGAAATTTTAAAAAAACGGACGACTGATAACGGACACCCATCTACAGTGAGAACTCCACAAGTTGAAGAAATGGTACTAAATGAAATTGAGGAACATCCTACTACAAGCACCAAAAAAAATTTGCGTTTGCCTTAAACATTAGTCAGACCACAGTTTTGAGAATATTGAAAGATAAACTCTTGTATCCATATCACATTCAACGGGTGCAGGCACTTTTGCCGGCCGATTTTCCGCAAATAGTGGCTTTTTATCAATGGATGTAACACAAAATCGCACAAAATCCTGACTATTTGGCTCAAATATTCTTCACCGACGAGGCTACTTTCTCTAGAAACGCGATTATTAATTTTCATAATAATCACATATGGGCCGAAGAAAATCCGCACGAACTAGTGAATGCCCGTCATCAACATCAATTCTCTGTCAATGTGTGGGCCGGAATTGTTGGAGATCACTTGATAGGTCCACATTTTTTACCGATGCAGTTAATGGCGAGGTTATACCGCAATTTTCTTGAAGAGGAGCTACCACTACTGCTGGAAGAAGTTCCGTTGCAATTAAGATTACAAATGTATTTTATGCATGACGGTGCTCCAGCGCATTTTAGTGTAGTTGCTCGCGAGTTTTTGGACAATACGTTTCCAGATCGGTGGATAGGACGGGAGGTTCACAACCGTGGCCTCCTCGGTCTCCAGACTTAAATTCTTTGGACTTTTTTCTCTGGGGTCACCTTAAATCATTAGTTTATACGATTCCCATTGAAAATGTCGATGAACTGAGAAATCGTATTATCGCAGCTTTTCAAACAATTCGAAATACCCCCTGTATTTTAGAACGGACTCGCCAGTCAATACGACGGAGGATAGAAGCTTGTATTGCAGTTGGGGGCGGTCATTTTCAACAATTAGTATAAGTTAGTTTTGTTTTACTAATTATTTTGTTAATTTATAATAAAAACATTAATTGTGTTAACTTACTATTAAACATTGTACAACTTTAGAACTAAGCGATTTTGGACATATGTTCTTATGAACTTTTATGATGAAAATAACCCCAGGAATCAGCGCTTAAAGTTTGTCGCATATATTGAGAATCACCTGTATATACATGAGGAAGCATATATAAATACATGTGTTCAAAAACTAGATACAAGCGATAAATTAAAGAATGTGACCTTGATTAAACCAAATTGATAAAAATTACATTTAAATTCTTAATTATTTCTAAATGTGATTTAAGAAATTATGCAATTTATTTTATATAAACGTAAAACGTTACAATTTAAACGCTATTTACGGAATGGATTTAAAACAAACTACTAGGGTCCCAAGACACACCCTCAGGAACCCTCGACGAATCTCTTTTTTTTTCAAAAGCGTTTAAAAGCGATAATTTTTCCACTTCGAATTTTATAAATCCACACACCGTCCGTCGGCGACAAAGTTCCCTCAGGACTCCGCCGGACGGAAAATAAGGCCCCATTTTCCGGGCCATTGATTCCCCGCCACACTTCCGGTCGACGCTGGTTCCCGTGGGTCAGTTCCGGAGCGGTAAATCACTCGTCACTAGACCGCACTCGAGGGGCAGGCCGCTTCGACCGTACCGGAGCTATACCGGAACTTTGGCAGTCGCCCGGAGTCGCGGAAAAGAGCGCGTTGGGTATATCCGGATTTTTCCGGAAGGATTCGCGAAAAGGAGTCGGTGAATCGATGCAAATTGTTTCGGGTGACGCGTGGGGTTAAGAGAGAGAGACACCGAATGGTTAGGGGCTATATTTTTATTTTTTGAAGCGTTTTTAATATTGTTTCTGTATATCCTTCACAATTTATTTTTCTTAATTCAGCTCTTAATTAAATCAAAGAACAATTCAACTATACAGGGTGTTTTGAAACATCATTTAAAGATTTTAAGGGCATATAGTACGATCGAAAATAAGATTAAAAGTCATAATAAACATATATCCACAAATTAACTGTTTAGGAGATAACAGCGATTTTATCGCAATTGCAGAATAAGTTTGCTTTAGCGGGTTTTATTAAGATGTGATTGTATTTTAACATAAAATAGATTATAACTAAAGAAGATGTTCAAAATGACGTTCTTCCATTTCGACACAGGAACTACATCCGCTTTCAAAGTAAGTGCGCACTCTTTCCAAAAACAAGGGTTTTTCTCGTATTATCTGGCAACAGTATTCTATTCGTTGGCGCAACTCTGGAAGATCGTTTACCGGTGTTGCGTACACTAAACTTTTCAAATAACCCCAGATACTAAAGTCCAACGAGTTTAGATCGGGAGACCTTGGAGGCCAAGCAATGGAACCTGCTCGCCCTATCCATCTCCCAGGAAATTCATTGTTAAGATGTTCCCTAACAGCACGCGTAAAGTGCGGTGGAGCTCCATCTTGCATAAACCAGAGGTTCAGTCTTAGATTTATAGGTAAATCTTCCAAAAGTTCCGGTAAAGTATTTTCCAAGAACTCGAGGTATGCAGGACCTGTTAAGCGTTGTGGCAAAACAATCGGTCCTAACAACCGTTCCCCTATCATGCCTAACCAGATGTTTAGAGAGAAACGTTGCTGGTGCCTGGCTTCAACGGTAGCATGAGGATTCTCGTCACACCAAACGTGATTGTTGTGGAAATTAAATATTCCATTTTTAGTAAAACCGGCTTCATCAGTGAAAAGGATGTTATCAGCGAAATCTGGCCGATCAACAGCTGTTCGCAAAAACCACTCACAGAAAGCCCTTCTCGCTTTATAATCTGGAGCAGTAAGGGCTTGTACCCGGTTGGATATGGTAGAGGTATAGGAGTTGCTCATGAAGAGTTCTCCAAACAAGATTGCTGCTTACACCCACTTGAGTCGAAATTCTTCTAACACTAGTTTCGGGATTTTCATCAATAATATTCAAAATTCGATCTTCTATCTGTGGAGTACATGCTATTCTCTGCCGTCCAGTATCAGAAGACCGCTTCTCAAACGAACCAGTTTCTCTTAGTCGTTGAAACACCGTCTGAAACATTACATGCGAAGATAGTTGGCGATCAGGAAACGTTTCAGCATAGAAGCGACGTGCTTGTAAAGAATTCCCATTAGCACGACCGTACATGAATACCATATCGCTCATTTCAGCATTAGAATACGCAACCATTGTAATTGCTACAAATTGTCATAAAACAATAGCTGATAAGCACCTGTTTACTGGGCTATGTTATATCCATGTACTACTAGGAACACTAGCTGTTATCTCGTAAACGGTTGATTTGTGAACATATGTTTATTATGACTTTTAACCTTATTTTCGATCGAACTACACGCCCTTAAAATCTTTAAACGATGTTTCAAAACACCCTGTATAAAAGACTCTACTCCGATAAACAATTGAAAAGTGCCTCTAAAGCTATCGGAATGAAATGATAGCAAATGAGTATTACTGTTACACATACTGTTAATACCAAAAATTGGCTCAATCGATGCCATTAGGATAAGGGTGGAAAAGTTCAATATTCTTTTTCTCAGGAATTATTTAAGCTATCAGGTTGAAAAAAATTATGTAAGTAAACGCTGATTATGGGCATTCTATAAAAATAATTCCGTTCACTCAGTTCAAAGTTATCACCATTGTCCCTTTTTTGAGGGGTGGATTTTTGAGTTTGGTTTAAGGTGCCAACTTGGCTTTTTGCTACTGCTTGCTGACAAACAGTAAATTGCTTAGGCCCAATCCACCCCGGAAAGAAAATACAATACATTTCTAATTAATACTTTGATAGCTTTTGTTAATCAGTGCTTTTTTGATTTCTTTTTTCTTAATTTTAGTAAACCGAAATGAACCATCAATGAGGTTATCGATTGTTTTTGAAAGATAAGTAAGTTTATTACTTTGCAGAACCCGAAAAAAAAAGAAAACAGGCGAATCAATTTATAACAAACAATAAATTATCTCAGCCACACCCACAACCTAATGACTGCGCCGATTTTTACATCACCCTAAACTATTAAAAATCCCTTAACATCCTCCAAAAACGACTTTCCATCCCGCCCTAATGACTCCCCAGTTTACGGCACAGGAAATTCAAATCCATCTTCCACCAGATGCGAAGCTCCTTATTCTTTAGAATTTTCCCTTAAATCCTGTTCTTCGCTCCCGAAACACGATCCTACAAGGGGCGGCGCTTGAGACGTCTATTTATCATTTCGTACAAAGTACATCCGATAATAGTTTAAATCTGTCTTTTCGGAGACAATATGCTTGTTTGCCACGAATAGGGGGTGACGAAATTTACGGCTAGGGTGTTACACGGGGTTTATTCCTTATAGGGATTTGAGCGCGTGAAGGTTTTTAAGGTGAGGTTCGAGATGGATGCTGCTTTTTTTGCTGTAATTAATCATCACAAGGGAATCCGAATGTGTTTTCCTGCATTTTGATATTTCGATCGGATATATCTCACACAAATTGGGAAAATATACCTAAAAAGAGGGTGTGAATTTGTTAAAAGTGTTTTTTTTTTCTCCAACATTGCGCGTTTGTATAATGACAGGGAGAATTAATACGAAAAAATCGAATTTTCTTAAAACCCAAACTGCAGCACTTTAAAATCCCCATTTTGCTTACAAAATTTCAATTTTCTCACTTTAAATTACGAATAAAGCTTGTAACTCGAAAACTAAGCGAGATAGAAGATTAAACTATATGAGCTTTTTTGATCACCCTAACATCCCGAAGCCACCCCCACAATATCATCCAACAATTCGAAGACACCCTATATATAAAATACAGGGTGTTTTTGAAAAGTTGTCTGATATCGTGGGGATATATCCAGGATGGTTGGGCGATCAAAAAAGTTTATATAGTCTAATCCTGTATCTAGCTTAGTTTTAGAATTGCAACGTATTTTATCATTAAAATCGTGAATTTGAAAATATTTTTGTTGCGATATGAATGTGAAAACGTTGAAGGTAAGTAAATATAGCAGAATCCCTTAATTTATATTTATTATTTCGATTATTTTTCTTACATTGTACCAATTATAATCTTGACAAATACAATTTTTATTTTTGATTTTCTAATTTTTAAAAATCTCCTAAAATCTCCCTAAATCTCCATTTTACTTTTATTATTTTCATGATAAAAGTAAAATGTTGAAGAGCATTGAAAGGTACTTCCTAGTTATTCTCTGCCAGAAAAAACTGCAATAAATAATAAACTCCTACAGAAATACTGTGATAAATCTAATTATATATTACCTAATTATGGACCTTCAAACATTAAATTATTCAAGTTTTAAACCTGTAAAATAGTGGGACTCTTTTATAACCACTTATAAGACCTTCAAGCCTTCCACCTTTGTTATTTATGAATATTGAATGCTTTATGAAAATTGCTAGTATCCTAGTTCTAACACCATAAAAAAGAAGAATAACGAACTTTTACTAGCTTTCAGTTGATCGATTTTTACTATTTTGTAATGGTAAACCCTTTAAAAATCGCAATGAACCTCAACAATCGTAGTTTTGGGGTGGTAAAACTGAATTTTCACAGCTATTAAAACATGTTCAAGTTATCCCATCTTTATTTTCATCTTCAATAAAAGCAAAAATACGATTTGAAACATTCCCAAGCCAATTTATGTCATTCCCTATTAAATTATAGCGATTCATATCGCTTTATCAACCTCCCCCATCCCCCTATTCGTCCTAAAATTTACCCCACGCGCCCAGGGTCAACGATTCACCCCTCACATCCGACTGCAATCGTCAAAAATCGCTCGGAAAATGGCCGAGCATAACCTATTTCGCGCTAAGCACATTTCAAACACAACCGATAGCCCATCGCTTCCCCAAAGGGGGAGGGAGGGAGGATAGGGTGACTAGGGCACCGTTCGCGCTCGATTACCCCCCCTAAAAAAAAAAAAGCCAGAGCGACCGGATATATCGACTGTTGCCACCGTTGATCGCGAAAATTCACCCGGAAACCTTGCAACGGGGTGTGAATTTATGAAAAGTGCTTTTATCCGTCGCTGCGCGTTTGTTTCACGTCGCTAATGCTCTATTTTCGTCTCGGTGTACGATAACGAGGCGAATAGACGCGAAAAATCGAATTTTGTCGTTTTTTTTTTTATGCGCGGTTAAATTATACTAACACCCTTACAATATCATCCACCATTTCGAAAACACCCTATATATTTAATAACGAACGTCTTCGAATTCGTCAAAACGGTTAACGCGGAAACAGCAACACTTTAAATGCCCCCATTTTGCTTACGAAATTTCAATTTTCTCATATTAAATTACGACTAAAGCTTGTAACTCGAAAACTAAGCGAGATAGAAGATTAAACTATATGAGCTTTTTTGATCACCTTGACATCCCGAAGCTACCCCCACAATGTCATCCAACAATTCGAAAACACCCTATATATAAAATACAGGGTGTCTTAGAATTAGTGGATGAGATTGTAGGGGTGGGTTGGGGATGTTAGGATGATCAAAAAAGTTCGTATAGTTTATTCTTGTATCTAGCTTAGTTTTCGAGTTATAGGCTTCAGTCGTAATTTAATATTGGAAAACGCCCCGAATCCACCCCTACGATATTATACACCAATTTGGAAGACAGTCTATATACAGGTTATTATTGTATAGTACTAAATAAAAAAAAAGGGTGAAAGATATGCATGAGCAATGCCTAAATAGAGAAAAAATGCGGTTCTAAGTACACGTAGTACCGAGAAAATGATGTTTCTTTATTCGAGTCCGGCCCTGACTCATTTAGCCATCGGTCGTCGCTACACTTTGAACGTTGGGATTTACATTTAGAGTGCACTTGCTATTCGCGTTTGCAATGGCAGCGTATAGATTTGCAACACGCTACATAAAGTTAACAATCATACATTAGTTTTATTGCAAACATAATAAGTTTAATTTAAAACAAATTTAACCTTTAAAATATGCTACTATTTTACGTGATATACGAATTCATGCCAAAAGCACATAATAAAAGAAAATCACCTGAATGCTTTCTTTGCATCCTGGTATTTCCGTCTTATCTCAGTTTAAATCTTGTGTAAATAACATCTGCTTTGAGTGCATTCACTATGTGTGGCATTTAATTTTTTCGATGTTTACTTACAGATGCTTGAAATTCGTTTCCTATCAGATTTGTGTGTATACATACGGTAAACACAGATGTGGGCCGTCTTTAACTACATTTTGGGCCCTAAAATGCATGTTGTAGTTTTGGAAAACTTCAACATGCACATAGAATCGCAATTTTTTGTTATTTTTAGCCATTTACTCTGTATATCTTTCACCCTTTTTTTTATTTCGTACTATACAATAATTAACCCTGCTAGATATTATTAAATAAAGGGCTCTTGAATAGTCTCTAAAAACGGTTAACGTGGTAATACACAACACTTTAAATTTCCCCATTTTGCTTACGAAATTTCATTTTCTCATATTATTATTAACTAAGCTTGTAACTTGAAAACTAAGCGAGATAAAAGATTAAACCATATGAACTTTTTTGATCACCCTGACATCCCGAAGCCATCCCCACGATATCTTCCAACAATTCGGAGACACCCTATATATAAAATACAGGGTGTCTTAGAATTAGTGGATGATTTTGTAGGGATGGATTGAGGATGATAGGGTGATCAAAAAAGTTCCTCGTATAGTTTCATTCTTTTATCTAGCTTAGTTTGCGAGTTATAAGCTTTAATCGTAATTTAATATTGAAATTTCGTAAGCGAAATGGGAAATTTTGAAGTGTTACTGTTACCGCGTTAACCGTTTTTGTATGTAAACAACTTGCGCATTCACAACAGAATAATATGCAAAAATTTCCCGGGGAAATACGTTTTCCACATTTATTTGGTTTACTAAGCGTCCACTGATAATATTTACTTAATAAATTTACCTAGCAAATATATACATATATATTCGGATGCCCGAAGGGCTGTATGTTGTGGTAACGGCATGTGTCTGCGCTGTCAGAAAATGTATCGCGCGTTACAATAAAACGTGTGCTCTTTCTGTTGCAAGGTAAATAAAACAGTTTTGCGTGGGAATACTGACGGAAATTTTTGGATATAAATGCAAATGATACTCTTAGAGTTTGACGTGATAAAATAGAGAAGAAAAACACGTTGAAATGTAGTGTTAGGAGGGCATAGAATATCTACAGGGTGATTAACATTTTCGTGTTACGTCAATTATTACATCGCAATCTTTTTTTTTTGTTATTACATAAAAATTACTTTCTTTAAGGGTTTGCCTTGATAGTAACATAATATTCTATCTTTGCCGTTATAACTTCCAACGCGTAATTTTCTACATCGTCACTCTGGATCTTTAATCACACTCCTAAAGCGAGTGCTTCTCTTTTCTTAATCCCTCCTCTGTTTATCAGATTGTACCCTGTATAGAAGACACGCCCTGTTGGTTCATTCATCCTGGTGAAAAGACATTAGTCTTTTTGTAAGATCTAGACGTTTATCTAATGCAGAATCTACTTTGGAGATAGATAAGTTTATATATAAGAGAGCTACCCTCTTGAAGGTAGAAGCAGATTTTATAAAACATCGCTCGTAGAGTGATGACATCTTCTTGAGATGTTGGTCTTTGGGATTTTTTTTTTTTTGAGAGTCCTTCAATACTGAAGTGGCGTCAATTTATTTATATCATTCGGAATCTAATGCTGGTCACTTATACAAGGTGTTTTTAAACATTGTTTAAAGATTTTAAGGGCATGTAGAACCATCGAAAATAAGGTTAAAAGTCATAATAAACATATGTCCACAAATTAACTGTTTACGAGATAACAGCGATTTTATCGCAATTGCTTTAGCGGTTTTTATTAAGATGTTATTGCATTTTAACATAGATATTCAAGATATTCAAAATGATGTCCTTCCATTTCGACACAGGATCTACTACATTTGCTTTCAAAGGAAGCGCGCACTCTTTCAAAAAAACAAGGGTTTTTCTCGTATTATCTGGCAACAGTGTTCTATTTATTGGCGCAACTCTGGAAGATCGTTTACCGGTGTTGCGTACACTAAACTTTTCAAATAACCCAGATACTAAAGTCCAACGGGTTTAGATCGGAGACCTTGAGGCCAAGCAATGGGACCTGCTCGCCCTATCCATCTCCCAGGAAATTCATTGTTAAGATTTTCCCTAACAGCACGCGTAAAGTGCGGTGGAGCTCCATCTTGCATAAATCAGAGGTTCAGTTTTAGATTTATAGGTAAATCTTCCAAAAGTTCAGGTAAAGTATTTTCCAAGAACTTGAGGTATGCAGGACCTGTTAAGCGTTGTGGCAAAACAATCGGTCCTAACAACCGTTCCCCTATCATGCCTAACCAGATGTTTAGAGAGAAACGTTGCTGGTGCCTGACTTCAACGGTAGCATGAGGATTCTCGTCACACCAAAGGTGATTGTTGTGAAAATTAAATATTCCATTTTTAGTAAAACCAGCTTCATCAGTGAAAAGGATGTTATCAGCGAAATCTGGCCGATCAGCAGCTGTTCGCAAAAACCACTCACAGAAAGCCCTTCTCGCTTGATAATCCGGAGCAGTAAGGGCTTGTACCCGTTGGATATGGTAGGGGTATAGAAGTTGCTCATGAAGAGTTCTCCAAACAAGATTGCTGCTTACACCCACTTGAGTCGAAATTCTTCTAACACTAGTTACGGGATTTTCTTCAATAATATTCAAAATTCGATCTTCTATCTGTGGAGTACATGCTATTGTTTGCCGTCCAGTATCACAAGACTGCTTCTCAAACGAACCAGTTTCTCTTAGTCGTTGAAACACCGTCTGAAACATCACATCTTGCGAAGGCAGTTGGCGATCAGGAAACGTTTGAGCATAGAAGCGACGTGCTTGTAAAGAATTCCCATTAGCACGACCGTACATGAATACCATATCGCTCATTTCAGCATTAGAATACGCAACCATTGTAATTGCTACAAATTGCACAATACGTCAAATTAAACTGTCATAAAACAATAGCTGATTAGCACCTGTTTACTGGGATATGTTATATCCATGTACCACTAGTAACACTCGCTGTTATCTCGTAAACGGTTGATTTGTGAACATATGTTTATTATGACTTTTAACCTTATTTTCGATCGTACTACATGCCTTTAAAATCTTCAAACGATGTTTCAAAACACCCTGTATATATACTATATTAAATAATAAATAAAGTCACCTTAAATTTATTCTGTTTCATTTATGAGTATTTGTTGATGAAAATGTAGGATAGAACCACTACATAATAAAAAAAAGTATTTCAATAACAATATAGCACCAGGTAGAGTTGTTTGAGAATCAATTTCCACCATTCACAACGAGCTAACATCAAACGTACATACTGTTTCATAACGCAACTGGTTCTGTTACCAATTTTCAGTTAGTTAGAGCGTAAATAACTTCCTAGAATTGTGACTACGTAACAAATATTTAGCTGCACTATTCAGCTTGCAAGTAGATAATGGTGGTTAATTACAGCGCAGAGGACGCTGGATGTTTAGTATATACTGCGCAGTGAAAATCGATAATATTAGATATACTGTGCCAATTTTTTTTATATATACAGGGTGAGTTTTTTATCTTCAGACAACGGAATATCTCTAAAACTCTGCATCAAATCAAAAAAAGATCTTAATAAGATTTGTTATAATGTAGGGAGCTCACTGAATGGTGCCCAACTCGATCCCCCACTACACCCCCTCTCAGAGTAGGAGGGGGGACAACTTTGAAATCTTAAATGGGAACCCCCATTTTGTATTGCAGATTCGGATTCTACGCCATCAAGTATGTAGTTTTTGTTTGAAACTTTTTTCGATTCGTAACAGATTGCGCTGTAATCGCAAAAAAAAAACATGATTGTGAACGTCTAGAAAAAATACACAAAAAAGAGAAGCAAACAAACATGATTTTGTATTTTTTTATTTTAACATTTCAAAAAGCCATGTGTTCGAAACTGTGCCCCTTCACTTTCATACATTTATATATTCGCGATTGGAATGCTATTCAACGATACAAAAACCGTACTTTGTTCAGTACTTAACAAGCTGAAGTGAATACTTACACATTGTCCGATCCCCATTTAGATTATTAATTATTAATCCAATACAAATTAATTAGTGTTGAACATTTGAACAGTAATGGAGGCTATAACATTACAAGAAAGAATTGAAATGATTTACATCTATGGAGAAAGTGGTAGGAATATCGATGATGCTGTTAATCTTTATTCACAACGTTTTCTCGACAAGGTGCGATCGCGCGCTTCTTTTTACCGAGTCGTTCAACAGTTCTCTATCGAAGGAACTGTACAGCCAAGAAAACGTAATCGCCGAAAAACAATTGCTGGAGAAAATAATGACGCTGCAGTAGCTAATAATCCGCACATTAGTACTCGAGAAATAGTTCGCGGATCAGGAATTTCTCAGTCCACTATCTGCCAAATATTGAAGCGTAGGAAATATCATCCATTTAGAGTGTCCGTGCATCAAGAACTTCATGGCGATGATTTTCAAAATCGAGTGCGATTTTGTCAATGGGCGCTTGAACGGATACAAGATAATCTCAATTTTTTTGCTCGAGTATTATTTTCTAACGAGGCGACATTCACAAATCACGGTACGGCAAATCGGCACAACATGCATTACTGGAGTATCGAAAATCCCCATTGATTGCGCCAAGTCGAACATCAACATCCTTGGAACGTAAATGTTTGTGTGGAATAATTGGCAATAAACTTATTGGTCCATATTTCATCGATGGAAACTTAAATGGTGAAAAATATCGAAACATCTTGCAGAACGAACTTCCAGTGTTACTTGAAGACCTTCCCTTGGACGTACGACAAACGATGTGGTCCCAACATGACGGTTGTCCAGCAGATTATTCAAGAATAGCACGAGAAGCATTAGATCGAGCCTACAATCGTCGATGGATCGGAAGGAGGTGGTCCAGTGTCTTTGCCTACAAGATCGCCAGATCTTACTTCCCCTGACTTCTTTTTGTTGGGCCACTTAAAGTCTGAAGTTTATACAGAAGTGCCAACCGCGAGGGAAAACATGATTGAGCGAATCACCAACGCTTGTTCAAGGATTAGCAGTTGTGTGCAATCATTCCAATTGCGAGTAAATAAATGCATCGAAGTGGAAGGGCACTTTTTCGAACACATTTTCTGAAATGGGTATGATAAAATAGTAAAAGTTTTTCGTTGTTGAATGGCTTTTTGAAATGTTATTTAATGTTAAAATAAAAAAAAAAACAGAAAATCATGTTCAATACTTTGAAAAACGGCATTAAAAACGATAGGTGAATATGACAAAAAAAAAGTAGGAATTACCTTGATTAATGGTAAGTTTATATAAATTAAAGCAGATAACGAGTTATTTGCGATGACTCGTTTCAATCGAAACGCGCTGTATATAGATTATCTTCCCCTTTTACATCACCCCACCCCCTCCCAACCTCTTGCGCCAGTGGAGGTCGATTCTCATTCGAAACCTATTCACTAATTAATTACACAAGATTATTAGTAGCGTACGCCAGTGTTTCAGACACGGAGCTATTTTTCGCACCCAGACAAACAAGCTCAGCAATCTGGCGCGGGATTAACGCGGATTTACCCACGTAGGGGGCGCTTACCCCCCTCCCCCTCCCCCCACCCATCTACCCGCCACTAGTCCCTCACGGACGTGTCGGGGCTGCAAAGAATTAATTTTAAGTCTGTAAGGTGACGTGCCCGTACGAAATTAGGTGTTGCAAATCTGTTTCTTGAGGGTTTATTTGGGTGCCTGTCAAATTTAATAGAAGGTATA
Source organism: Protaetia brevitarsis (assembly GCA_004143645.1). NCBI lineage: Eukaryota > Metazoa > Arthropoda > Insecta > Coleoptera > Scarabaeidae > Protaetia > Protaetia brevitarsis. The sequence goes on along the minus strand of RXPK01002752.1, from coordinate 27,555 downwards.
CTAAATTCCCGCATCGATCGAATTTAAAGCTAATCCGGTTGAGGGCCGGAAGGGAAGTTTATTTAGATATTTATCGGCTTTTATAATCCACCCTTTTCGGTTTTTTTGGGGTAATTTTTTTTTTTTAATTTTGTTAGGGGTTGTAGTGATAATGTTGATGGACATAATTTTTAAATGTTTGCTTGTTGTGTAGCTCGCATTAATTGGCTGTACTTGTCAGGTGGGTTTGGTACTAATTAGGTTAGTAGCGATGTAGGGGTTGTTTCATATCATGTATACAATAGAATTTAAAACAATGAAAAGGAATGCTGTATGATATTAATGCTCAGTGAGGCGTTGGTCATATTACTAGAATTTTCCAACGTATGAGTAATAGAAGAAAGATTTGGGTGCGCCTAAACTCACCCTAGAAGTCCCTATAATAATTATTTTACCCTCACTACAAAATAATTAAAAAGGAAACAATATTTAAACAGTACATTTCTTTACTTTATTTATAAAAACAAAACAATTTTTGTGAGGATATTTATTCAGTAAATATTTCAGTAAATACTAAAGATTGCCAGTTTTTCATTATTACTAATTAACTAATAATTAATATTAATTTAAAAGATAAGTTAATAATATGTGAATAAAGACTAACAGCATCATCGATATTCCTACCACTTTCTCCATAGATTTTTAACCTTAAATAACATTTCAAAAAGCCATTGAACAACGACGAACTTTACTTTATCATACCCATTTCAGAAAATGTGTTCGAAAATGTGCCCTTCCACTTCGATACATTTATTTATTCGCAATTGGAATGATTGCACACAACCAAGAAGTGTTTCCGGCGTAATCCTTGAACAAGCGTCGGTGATTCGCTCAGTCATGTTTCCCCTCGTGGTTGGCACTTCTGTATAAACTTCAGACTTTAAGTGGCCCCACAAAAAGAAGTCAGGGGAAGTAAGATCTGACGATCTTGCAGGCCAAGACACTGGACCACCTCTTCCGATCCATCGACGATTGTAGGGCCGATCTAATACTTCTCGTGCTATTCTTGAATAATGTGCTGGACAACCGTCATGTTGGAACCACATTGTTTGACGTACGTCCAAGGGAAAGTCTTCAAGTAACACTGGAAGTTCGTTCTGCAAGATGTTTCGATATTTTTCACCATTTAAGTTTCCATCGATGAAATATGGACCGATAAGCTTATTGCCAATTATTCCACACCAAACATTTACGTTCCAAGAATGTTGATGTTCAACTTGGCGCAACCAATGGGGATTTTCAATACTCCAGTAATGCATGTTGTGCCGATTTACCGTACCGTGATTTGTGAATATCGCCTCGTCAGAAATAATACTCGAGCAAAAAATTGGGATTATTTTGTATCCGTGGAAGCGCCTATTGACAAAATCGCACTCGATTTTGAAAATCATCGCCATGAAGTTCTTGATGCATGGAAACTCTAAATGAATGATATTTCCTACGCTTCAATATTTGGCAGATAGTGGACTGAGAAATTCCTGATCCGTGAGCTATTTCTCGAGTACTAATGTGCGCATTATTAGCTACTGCACTAATACCGCGATTTCATTATTTTCTCCAGCAATTGTTTTTCGGCGATTACGTTTTCTTGGCTGTACAGTTCTTTCGCTAGAGAACTGTTGAACGACTAGGTAAAAAGAAGCGCGCGATCGCACCTTGTCGGGAAAACGTTGTGGAATAAAGATTAACAGCATCATCGAATATTCCTACCCACTTTCTCCATAGATGTTAAATCATTTCAATTCTCTCTTGTAATATGCCTCCATTACTGTTCAAATATTCAACACTAACTAATTTGTATTGGATTAATAATTAATAATCTCAATGGGGATCGGACAATGTGTAAGTATTCACTTCAGCTTGTCAAGTACTGGATAAAGTACGGTTTTGTATCATTGAATAGCATTCCAATTGCGAATAAATAAATGTATCGAAGTGGAGGGGCACAGTTTCGAAGTTTCACATAGCTTTTTGAAATATTAGTTTATGTTGAAATAAAAAAAAACACCAAATCATGTTTGCTTGCTTCTCTTTTCTGTGTATTTTTTTCTAGACGTTTACAATCATGTTTTTGCCATTACAGCGCAATCTGTTACGAATCGAAAAAGAGTTTTAACACAAAACTACATACTATGAGATTCAAACTGTTTTGTCGCATATAACAAAACTTTTTCCGGTAAAATGATTACTATACCATTAGCTATTTATACAAATTTTCCATACATTAATGAATTTTCTTGACATTTAGCGACATTGGCGTGCGTGTTGTAGTATCTTTCGATTATTTATATTATAATTTTTTTCAACTCGTTTATATTTACATCTAATATCACCAACAATAGTATTTCTGAATACTGTAAGAAAATAAGGGAATTTATCTGTGGTAATTAGCTCAACAACAGGTAAAAAATCAATATTAACATTAAGTGAAATAGTTTATTACATTTTATAATTTTATAGGCTTATCATACACTTCAGCGCAATGAGCTGTCAAAAGAAAGTTACATTTTCATCCCTATAAAGTTTCTACGATAGGCGATTGGAATATTGTCATTGGTTTAATAACAATTTAAGGGACGATGACTTGCTAAACAAATCATTTTTCTCGGATGAAGCCTGGTTTTATCTAACAGACTATATCAATTTACAAAACTATCGTACCTGGTCTGCAGAAAATCCACACGAATTTCGAGAAACGCAATTGCATTCCGTAAAAGTTGGAGTTTGGTTAGCTATGTCCAGGCAACGAATAATAGGGCCAATTTTCTTCGAGGAAACTGTAACAGCCCAACGTTACCAACAGATGTTGGAATTGTTTATTGCAGAGTTACAAGAAAATGAGCTTGAAGCAGGTTATTTTCAGCACGATAATGCTCCAGCACATACTGCTCGACAAACCTGCTAATATCTTCAACAGTTTTTTGCTGACAGGTTCGTTAGAGCACAAAGATGGCCACCAAGATCGCCTGATCTAACCCCATTAGATTACTTCATGTTCGGCTATCTAAAAAATAGGATCTGTAGAAACCGCATGCATACCATAGAAGAACTGAAAGATGCAGTTTTGTCACTTAATAATTATACTAATTGTATGTTATAATTTAAAGTAATAAATAAATTTAGTTAAACACCAGTTAGTACTGAACTGTAAAATCATGATTTAGTAAAGTTAAATTAATTACATTTCATTTTTACAAGCAGAAACACCAATCCATAGTCGTTTATATAATGGGAGTTCAAATATAGGTTACGTTTTCCTTATTTATGACAGATCCGTTTACTTTCTTATGTTCCAACATTGACTTAGTTCGAACCTTCATTACAAACACGCGGCATATACCTACACCCTGTTACTATCTATAGGAGCGGAATTGACATCATTTTTGAAATCTCTGTGTACTTGATGGAGTAGAATTCGAATCTGCAATACAAAATCGGGGTTACCATTTAAGATTTCAAAGTTGTCCCTCCTCCCACTCTGGGGGAAGGGGATCTAGTTCGACACCATTCAGTGAGCCCCCTACATTATAACAAATTTTATTAAGATCTTTTTTTGATTTGATGCAGTGTTTTAGAGATATTCCGTTGTCTCAAGATAAAAAACTCACCCAGTATATAAAAACTAGGAAAACTAATCAGTGAAGCTTACATTGTGTGAGGTTGTTACACAAAATAACTATTATTATTGCTTGGAATAAAATTGTCTCCACCTGCATATAACAAAAACAATATTTCTATGTAGTTGTTAGAGAATTCTGTTTATTTTTCATTCTCTTATTTGGTTAAGCGGATTCGATGTGCGTATATTCGTTATTTCTAGAAGTTTTTTTTTAGTGCGTATGCTTGTCATTTATTTAACACACCACTAAAAGATAAGTATTTTTAGAAATATCTTCTTTATTATGTTTGTTAGTTCATTTTTACATTTTGGTACGATAAACAACATCTATGATACAAAATAAACATGAAATGTTTCCTGAATCTATAATATGAAATAAATATAGCTTTTATTCATTTATCTTTGTTATTATTATCACCACCCAAACTCATATAAATAACAACACCATACATAAATTATTGTTAGTCTTTTAGCTTAATTATAACATAATTACCGCTAAATAAATACATACAAGACATCGAAATGTACTCTTGAAAATCACCACGAAAGAAAAGCCAAAATCTTTGATATATTCATACCCCCCACCTCTCGCATATAGAGGGTTCCCCTCCATTCAACAACCATTAATAATATCATAACAAAAGGCGTGTGCAACCGCGTCGACCTGCCAAATCACTTAACGCTAAACTCTCCAACAACTTGAGGACTACTAATTAATATGCCTATGCCACAAATGAGAAAGGGCTGATTTTCCTTCTTATACAGAAGACCTCTAGCCAGACTACGCATTGTTGCCAAGTTATCCCTTGTTGTAGTCTATACGGTGTTGTCGACCGACCTTAAACGCGGCCTTTGTACCGTCTTGGTAGAGATAGTACTGCAAGCGCTAAAGTTGCCGAAGTTTCCCGCGAGTTTCATATATGTTAAACCGCGCAATGGCTATGCGGTGTCAGCCCCATGAATAACGCGGGAAAGCAGCGGTAGGGCTTTGGTGTTCTAGGTGTTTTTTTGGCGCTGAAAGTTAAGTGGAACTAATGAATGGACTGACACGGTCTTGCACGACTAACTACTAAGCAGAAAGCGGATTTAAATGGTTAAAATTACGTTTAAAAACAGTAAAGTGTGTCAGTAAAACTGTTGTATAAAAACAATATAGATGGCGTTGGCACGCGTCATGAATACATGACATACAGACGAAATCATGAATGTTTGTAGTTACGTCATTAACAGGTCAGTAAAGTAAAGACAAGCGTAGTTTCAAAAAATTGGAAGCATTCATATACACAAGCGAGACAGAAGTATATAACATAAGTCGTAGCTACTTAAGCTATACATCCATATTTCATTAAGTATCAACAAACCTAGTTGAATTAGTGAGATATACGGTCGAGTAATGCGTAAATAAGACCTTTTCATAATGTTACTTCAGTGCATGCAACCACGCCATTTTAACCCATTTTACCGCTCCGTTGACATTTCACATCTGTTTTTTACTGTTTATTGACTCTTCTTTAGGTTTGAATTTTTATTTACTTCTATTATTTCTTTTACCAAAAGTTCTTTTCAGAGCTACAGTGAAGTAAATCGTTTAGTTTGTGGTAAGTTTAGAAGTGTTAAAGAAACATACAAAGACTTAAAACATTTTTTTTAGGTTACAGTTCAAGATGCCGGGTAAACGACTTAGTTCTTGTTGCCAAGAGTTGGTCAGTCGTTTACTAGTGTATTTCGAGGGAGGAAAAGCGAAAATGGAAATCTCTAATACCCGTTGATGCGGTCCATGAGGTAATTGTAATTGGTTATTATTAAATTAAAAATTACCATACAAATTTATAGAGTTGCGAATGCTTTGGGCATGTTTCTGTGGGTATCATCTACAACACAAAGCGCAAGAAGGAAGCTACATTCTGCTGGCTCTTCATCGAGTGCTTCAACAGCCTGTTACAACCACGATTGATGCCCAAAACATGTGATTGTGTCATAGAGAAATATAATGGGATGTTCGTAAAGTAATTTTATGGTTAAGGTTTATGTTATTTATGAATTACTTCAAGCACATGGGGCATTAAAGTTTCAAGACTTCCTCTGTATCACTGCGATTTCAATGCTATCGAATTTATATGGGCACATGCGAAATGATATTATATATAACCATATTGGTCGGGATGGTTATGGCGATAAACAAGTTTGTGAATGTGGCAAGAAAGTTTGACAGCTGTACACCAGACACCTGGCAAAATTGCATAAATCACACATGGAAAATAATTAAAGAGTGGTAGGAATGTGAAGCAAACATGACTTTGTTTCTGACAGTTAATTTGCGGATCAGAAATGAGAGCGGAAGACACAAATTAAATATTGTTTTTAGTTGCTACTATTTTTTCTTTCAATATTGACATATTTTATTTTAATTTACTGCTATATTTATGTTTTGTATATACCATTGTTATAGAATTTATGTTTGCTACGTAAAATAAATACATTCATCTTTCGTTTAATTAATCATTGGTACGTATAATTAAACTAAATACTTTTATGTTTGCTTGAATATTTTGTACATTTTAATTTGCAAATAGGTTTTTGATATGAGAACTACATTATTTCATTGAGAACACATTTAATAATAAGCTTAGCCTGATCACGAACGCATTGTCAATAGAAAAGTTCACTATTTAGAATCCTATTAGTTGCATTACTCATGATTGTTGTTAAAACGCAACGTTGACTAAAACCTGAACCAATCTTTTCAGTTATAAAGAACATCTATTAAAACTGCGTATAACCTTATTAAATTTGTACAATTGTCGTATCGTACGTTTTTGTAAACAATGTTTGGTGTGCCTGAATTTGTTTCAGACGCTGCATATCTCATAAGCAAATATGACGTAACTACAAACATTCATGATTTGGCCTGTACGTTGTTATACGATATATTGTTTTTAACGTTTTACGTTATTTATAACGTAAATGATACAGCACAAAGGGGATTATCTTCTAGCATAAACCGTGAAACATCAAATATAATACGGTGACACATCATCCTTGTCCAACTTGAATTAGGCAAATCGCAACGCTTTCCGAAGGGGAAGTAGTTTAGGTATTAATCCCTAGAGGCGCTGGAGTCAACATGCAAGTGCATAAAGTGGCCTACATGCAAGGAAAGGAAATTTCAAATAGTATATTAAAGTACGAGTTTCATTAGCATGATTTTGTCGCACGAGTTCAAGTTTAGAAAACGAGCGCAGGCGAGTTTTCTAATGAACGAGTGCGACAAAAGCCTATGAAACGAGTCCTTTATACTATTTTTTCTATTTTGCATTATAAATTGATAATAAATACTTAATAAAAATCTCATTAAAAATGTTGAGTTTTATTTTTATATGAAGTTGGTCACATTGACTATACGATTGACTTTGAACGAATTCAAATTCAAATTCAGCTATTTTAAATTGTTTTAAACAATATATTTCATAATATAGTCTCTGTAAACTGTAAAAAATGAGTGACACTGAGACAATTTATCTTGTACGCACCACAACTGCGTGAAATTGCGGATAACGCCGTCATAAATTTTATTACCGAAAAATCAAAAGCAGTATATGAAAAATGCTACCATCAATTTGAACTATGGGCTGTACAGAATAATGTCAACACAATATCTGAAAACATTTATTGGCATATTTTGAATTACAAGGTAAAAATAAGAAATCTTCTACCTTATGGGTCTATGTATTCCATGCTTCGTTCTGCTTTCCATTTATAAAAATTACAGACATATCAAAATATATTAAATTACAAGGCTATTTAAAACGATTCTCTGAGGGATACGAGGCTAAGAAATCTAAAATTTTATGCATGGAGTATTTAATAAATTTATAGAAGAAGGTTCTGACGCATTGTATTCAGCAATAAAGGTACGATATTATTTGCAAAATGTAATTTTTTATTGTAATGGATTTAATTTTAGATCGTTTTAATAATTGGGTTACACAGGTTCCTGTAGACGAGATGATTTAACAAATATGTCCAACATGATTTAGAATTTAAGAGTGATATTATTTTGGTGACAGTACCTAAACAAAAAATAATATCGTAAGAGTTTTTTGCAATTACGGATGAAAGATGGATTACTTAATTAAAAAATATGTCGCCCTGTGACCAAAAAATATTAATCATTCAGATTCTTCCTTACATATCGCAATGGTTATGTGTATATCGTGCCGATTGGAATTAATACGATTGGCAAAATGCCTAAATTAATAGCTGATTTTCTAAAATGCCCAATTCAGAGCTTTATACTGGACATTGCTCAGACTTCTAGTGCTACACACTTAGCAGACGCAGGCAGTGATTTGCTGACTATAAAACGTCATGGTGGATGGAAGTCATCTGGCGGTAGCTGAGGGTTACATCGAAACATCTTTGAAAAGTAAAGTGGCTGTAGCGCACAACTTATCAGGGCCAAGTACATCTGGTCATTCTAGAGTTATATCATCGAATGATTCTCAATCACAAGAGTCTACCATTAAAGCCAATAACATAACTCAGCAAAACTTTGTTTACGAAGAATTTGCCTGCATAACATACATGCTCAAGATACTTGTTCCGTCAGTGTAATGTATACAGTAATTCCCACTTCATAACAATAACAATGTAAACTAAATTTGTATAGAATTTTTGATTAAAGTATTTACAATTTTACATGCATTAAACGTCAATTTTGCTTTCTGTCATAATGTATTCAATACAGCCAACCTATAGAAATGAAAAAAGGCGTATCACAATGAAGCACTTTTCGATACGCAAAAGCGTGTTACAATTGCGTTTTTATGAACGCAAAATAGAAAACATTATTTTAATTCCCACTAGAAGCACCTGCCGGCTTCTGAAAGGTACAAAAAATCAATGTGTCCCGAGAGCAAATTTAAAGTCTTAAATTAGGATACCTACTAATTAATATGTACTTCTTTTGCGAGACTTAAAACTGTTTCCTTTTCAAATCAATTCCCCGTTCTTTTCAATTTTACCTCGCCAGAGTTCAATCGTTACCGCAAACAAATCATTCGGTACGATTCGGGCACCAATCTAAGGGTTTATTTCCCCCTATAAATCGCAGAACAACCCCAATTAAGGGATTCGGCAATTACCACTGATGGAAGTCGGATTTTCCAGCATTAACGACTGGATTTCTTGCCGCATTTCGGAGAAGCATATCACCTCGATCTGCAGCAGGACATTGTTAAAATGGCTGTAATTCAAGGAATCGGTTTTTGTCGATTGGTTTATTTTTCGTTTTGATGCGATCCCGATGGAGTATTTAGGGGCTACATTATGAAGCATTTATTCTTGGGAGGAAACACTTAGGTGAAATATAAATTTAGGTTTCCGCACTGATTCATCCAACAAAGCGAGCTACCTCAAATACGAGGGGAGGTCCAAAACTTCGTGGAATGAAAGGGTTTTAAATAAAATAAAACAATAAATCTATTTTTCCTTTTCAAATATAATCACCTTAAGCACAATACATTTATTAGATCTATGAATTAATTTTTCTAAACCATCATAAAAATATTTTTATCTTTCGCCTCAAAATGGGCTAAAATTGCCTCCTTTACTCATTGTCGTCGGAAAATTTTTCTTCCCCGTAAGTGTTTTTTTAAATTGGGGAACAAATAAAAATCACGTAGGGGCCAGGTCTGGACTGTAGGGTGGATGGACTATTGATATTGAAAGCCATGCTTGTGCAGAGCAGCCATTGCAACTCTGTCTTGTGAACCGGCGCATTGTCTTGCAAGAGGACACACCCTTGTCAATTTTCCTCGACGTTTTTCTTGATGGCCTCCTTTAATTTTCCTAATATCGCTGCGTAATATTCTCCGGTTATGCTCCTTCCTTTTTCTTTGTAATCAATCAATAATATCCCTTCACAATCCCAAAAAAACAGTAGCCATCAACTTTCCAGCCGATTCTGACACTTTGAATTTCTTTGGCGGGTGGTGTCCCTTTTTATGCCATTGCATGGACTCCTGTTTGGACTCAGGCTGAAAGTGATGAACCCATGTTTCATCTCCGGTAACAATCCGCTCCAAATGTGTTGCAGGTTCGTCTCCACACAGCTCCAAAAATTGTTCGGACGCATCGGCGCGCTGTTGTTTCTGAAGTGGCGTGAGCATTCTCGGTACCCATCTTGCACTGACTTTTGTCATACCCAGGTGGTCATGTAGGATACGCGCAAAATGGTGGTACCTGATATTCCAACTAATGCAGATAATTGTTTTTTCTTCAAACGGGTATCTTCCAGTACACAGTTCTTCCACTTTTTCGACGATGTTTGATTGTGGTGGCCTCAACTGGCCGTCCTGAGCGGGGATCGTCTTCAATCGAATCCCGGCCTGTTTAAAAAGACATGCCACTTTATAAATCATTGATTTACTAGGGCACTGTTCCCGCATAAACGGTTGTCCATTTCATTTCAATATGTTTTGAGCGTTCTTTCCTTGCTTGGTAAGGAATTTTATTACAGCCACGGTGTTTCAATTTTCTCCATAGTTTCAGTTTTCTTCGGATTGACTTGTTTAGCAGGCAACTATTCGTAAACGACTGACCGCAATAGGGCTGTCCAGCTTAACCTATATACTAATGATGAGTCCCCAATCAGAATGACACATAGCGAGCGCACCTATCCGCATTCCATCCCCTTCATTCCACGAACTTTTGGACCTCCCCTCGTAAGTCTTTATCTCGAAACCTGTCAATTGACATATCAAGGGGGACAACTTTTAATGACTGGTCTGACGATATAAAATCATCCCATCCTTAAAACTTGAATAGAGAAGATAGATCTTCTCATGGTCCCCACCTCTCTGTAGTGCCACACCTAGATCCCTAACGCGCCATTATCAATATTTAGGCCGGTGACTCGTTCTGTCAGATACTAATAAAAGAATAGGAGTGTCTAAAAATTAGACTGTTAAAATAGATATTTACTTATGTCAAAATGATAGGAGTCTTAATTTGGTTTAAGTTGCTCAGGATTTTAGAAAGTGCAATGGAACTCATGGATCATATCAATGAAGAGGACTTGAGTGATAGGAAAAGAAGGATAAATTGGACGTGTATCAATTTATATATTGTATACTTCTGGCCAAATCCAGGCAAATTTGAACTAAGGCTAAAGGAAGAGCAGATTCATTAACACGAAAATAAAACGAGATTATGTTAAGACGCAGTGCCAAAACCAATACATTAAAAAACGACTCTTTAATCCGAACAATAAAATGCACTTTCAACAATATCTCGCCGAGGAACAATGGAGTGAAGTATATGAGGCTCAGAACCGTAATAAAAAATTTGAACTATTTCTCAAAATTCTTACTCGCCTTTATAACAATGCTTTCCCATATAAATCAGTGCATGTTCAAAATAAGCATTATAAGCCGTGGATTACGAATGAAATAAAAACTTCAAGCACCTTTTTACGCGACCTATACATTCTGCAACAGTCATTTCCTCAACTGAAAGATGTTTATCGAGAAGCTAAACGAAAGCATAGAAATTTGGTAAACAACACCAAAATAGCGTTGAACACTAATTATATCAATGCTGCTACAAATAAAACCTCTGCTATGTGGCATATCGTGATACAGTTACGCAACACACCTAAAGCATCACAAGAAAGCACCATACTTACAAAAAATGGAGAACAGATATCAGATCCATAATGTGTTGCTGACAATTTTAACATCTTCTAGAGACGATATTATGGGAAAACTAAAAAACAAATTCTCTACTGGGCCGGACGGCCTTGCTACAGGCATACTAAGAGAATTTAGAATACATCTTTCGGATATTTTAACTTATCTGGTGAATTTATCATTGAAGGAAGGATGCTTCCCTGATATCCTGAAGAAATCAGTTATATCACCGATCCATAAAAAAAGGAGATGCTACTAATATTGCGAATTATAGGCCGATAGCCTTGACATCTGTAGCCTCGAAGATCTTGGAGTACTGCATGCTGAATCGCTTAACTTCATTTCTAAATAAACACGATATTATTGTCAAAAACCAACACGGTTTTTTCGAAAGGGAAGATCTACCTCTACTGCATTATTAGAATTTTACGCTAACATATTGAGTACCATTGATCAACATAGAATGGGAATTGGCGTTTTTTGTGACCTACAGAAAGCATTTGATTGTGTATAATATTCGAAACTATTAAGTAAACTTGATGCCTATGGAATCAGAGGTAATGTGGCAAAATGGTTTGTGTCATACTTTGAAAACAGGATCCAAATGGTGAAAATAAATTTTAAAGCCAATAATAGAACCACAGCAACGGCATCATCCGGCTGGTTACCTGTTGATAGCGGCATACCACAGGGATCTGTTTTAGGACCCATATTATTTAGCATATATATTAATATTGTATTATTCTTATCAGATGCATATCTACGCTGATGATATTGCAATGCTCATAGCACCTGAAGCAGACATAGCAACATCCACAGTCGCAGCGAATGCCATTTTAAATGTTTTGAACAAATGGAGCCCTGAGGGACGCCGGGTCTCCCCATCAAATAAGAGCTAATCGACTCTATCAGGCTGGGGTCTATACCAATGCGGGACATCTTGCATAATATCCTGAATATCATGCTTAAGCCCCTTCTCGGTTTATTAAAATTTGAATGAAGTAAAATATCGAAAATCGATGTAAGACACTAACTGTTCAAATAAAAACAACGTTTCAAACCGAAACAAGCTTCAATCTTCATTTATTTACCCAAATGCTATGTTTCATCGTCATTGAGACTCTTTGATCACAAGGTACGTATATTGGGAATCAGTAAAATACTATATAAGACAATCTTTTAATACGAAATACTTGTTCGAACTTTCCTGGCATTTTTAAAGACTAAATGAGGTTATTGAAATGTCATATAATAAATTAAATTTCAAATAAATAACGGCGCCATCTACCCGTAAACAGCAAATACTACATTTTAATGCATACGATTATCTGTGATTATCGATATTTGTTATTGGCAAGTTGCAAATAATCTGCTTGGGAAATGTCATACATTATATTTAAAAATAGCTCTGGGCCCAACAAGGAGCCCTGAGGGACGCCGGGTGGAAAAGAATTACCCCACCGTAACCGAGAAAGGATCTCCCCGTCAAATAAGAGCTAATCGACTCTATCAGGCTGGGGTCTATGCCAATGCGGGACATCTTGAATAATATCCTGAATATCATGCTTAACCGAATCAAACGATTTTTCGATGTCCACAAAGACCGCCGCAGTGGTCTCAAAACCATCCCTGATGGTTTCAGTCAGTTGGTGGAAAGCCCAGCACAGAAGCCAAATTATAAATTCACCATGGGAAGATGGATCTTGTGATCACTCATTCAAAAGGGCTTTTAATTCTCTTCACGGCAAATTTATTTTAATCAGGAGTGATTGAAGAGTAAATACAAAAAAAGCCAAGAGGCTTTAGGGTTTCGAAAAATCGTATATATTATCAATTACATCCGCGTGCACACAGAATATGGTCAATACTACCTTTTTTTTATATTACATACCACCTACTTGAATATCGTCCCTGATTTACCATATAACAACGAGTTTGGTGGACGAAGCGGCTTACCTGAAACAGAAAATAGCACAATGAAAAACTGATTCACCCAGTAGTACAGTAATTAAAATACAATAAAGACAAAATACGGTCTTCGGACTGCGAACTGTAGTACAACTAGGGGTGGATCGTAAATATGCTGGATGGTAGAAGGAGGAAGTTAGATGAGATATTGTGCGTCCAGTTTAATCTAATATAAATTGCTGGGTTGTGGTCTAGAAGCTGAGGACAAAGGTTGTATATAGTGTAGGGAAGTAGGGAGATGGAATGGTGTGAGGTGGGAGGGGCTAGTTTTACAAAAGGACGCCGACGACAAGAATGCAGAAGGGTGAAATATATTACGCAACGTCGGAATGCTAATAATGTTTTCCATTACTACATGTTAATGTTATCATTTCGAATCATCCTGTATTGTTTTTTTTATACTCCAACCTCGAACAATCTCCCTTAAAACTATCTAAAATAAAATCACAGAAATATCGGCAAAGCCCTTTATTGCATTCCCCCCTCCTGGAAAAGCATCGCGCAGTCGAACCCCAGCGACACTCAGTCAACGTGTACACCTCACCCTGTTTCCATGCCTGCTCGCTCCCTTCCAACCCCCCAAAGTTCGATTTTAAATCCGTAGCAACTCGTGACGCGGTAAATATGCCCAGATACGATAACAAAGCTCGCAAAAAACATTCCCAAATCACTTCGTTCTATGCAGGCTGAACAATAATTTGATTTCTTTTTGTTTTAATTGTACTGTGTGTTGTATTCCAATAGCCTAAACCCTTCTCTAAATATATTTTTTCATTACACATACATTTTTGCTTTGTGCGATTCCAGAAATACATATATATATCAATGCATTGGTGACTGCCGAGTAGGCAACTAATTACACTAGTCATTTGACGTTTGACATTTTGATTATTAATTATTTCTTACACTGAGAAAAATGTTTACTAACCGTAATATCAATGCATTGGTGACTGCCGAGTAGGCAACCAATTACACTAGTCATTTGACGTTTGATATTTTGATTATTAATTATTTCTTACACTGAGAAAAATGTTTACTAACCGTAATATCAATGCATTGGTGACTGCCGAGTAGGCAACCAATTACACTAGTCATTTGACGTTTGACATTTTGATTATTAATTATTTCTTACACTGAGAAAAATGTTTACTAACCGTAATATCAATGCATTGCTGACTGCCGAGTAGGCAACCAATTACACTAGTCATTTGAAGTTTGACATTTTGATTATTAATTATTCTTTTACACTGAGAAAAATGTTTAGTAACCGTAAGTGAAAATTTAGTATTGGCAACTAAAAAATTCATTTGTATATTTGTGACAAATGACCAAACTGTTTGTAGCAAGTAAAGTCATGTTTCTAACAATAATGACTGGCACTAAATAATTTAAGTTTTCCTGGTAAATGAAAAACATCATTTATTCGAAATGTGTTGCATTATTTGGAGTTAATATTTGTTTTGCTGGTGTTAGTTACTGTAGCTATTGTGTGCTGGTGTTACTTAACTGTATTTACTTATCATAACTAAACTATGATATGTATGGTAGAATAACACGTACTAGAAATAAATTATTTATTTGTATAGTTATTGTAACTAATTTTGCCAGGCTTCAATGATTTTCAAGAAGTATTAGTCCTCTTCAGATGAAATACAAGAATAAAATCTAGTTAATTATTACACACGAATATACTGTAGATAGTTTAGAATAAGTTGAATAGTAATTGTTTTGTTCACCTCAAAAGGACTAATATTTCATCAGCGGCGATCGTGTTATAATTTTTTTATAATATTTAGGTACTAAAATTATTGAGGTTTGAAAAATTAATATAAAACAGCTAGATTAAACAATAACATACTTTATTGTTTTTAGATATATAAATTTATACATGCAAAAAATATTGCTATCCTTAAAAATTTAGAAGAGCATTATATAAATACTCTAAAAAATAAGGATACCATCTTTATAAAAATATAACTTAGGATAATTACAACTTAGCGTAAAAGATAATCCGTAATTCCGTACACTGTCACTGCTCGATGAATTAGATAAATAAATGGTAGCTACACTGTAAAAAAAAGTTGCAGTAAAATTACATGTAAAATCATTGGTAACAAAGTTGCACAACAATTTTACAGTAAATTTGCCTCATAAGGTAAAATTTCCACCATCTAGTAAATTTTACATGCTGATGTGTTTTTTAAAGATTGTACTGTAAAATTCGTATGTAATATTTATATGAACTCTATATTTACCGAACACTAAGTAATTTTCATGTGTATTTTTATAAAAAGAGCAAGCAACTTACCTAATTCTTTTATAGCACCTAATAGGTCATACTGAATCGCTCAACCAGGGATCAAGAATGAACACGCTTACGCGAAACCTACGATTGTTTGTGACGTACATGATATCATTGAGCCAACAATAAGTTCGACAAACGAATAGAATTACCTACGCGCACAGATAAATAATCCAATCACCAATCACATTGCGGCGTATGAATTTCGTATTTTCCATGATATCTATAGTTTTCCCCGAAAATTCAAGTAAAAACAAATAAATACTAAAGATCCTCATATTTTTACAGCAAAATTAATAGTTCACTAGTAAAATTACTTTTAAAGTGCACTAAATACCCCCCAAAAAAAAATGTCAATTTTACACTTTTAAGTAAATTTTGAGAGTAAATACAAAATTGTACATGTTTTTATTCCTGTATTTTCCTTTTGAATTTTTGTTACATCTTAAACTTACATGAAAAAGCTATAAATTTTTGCGAAATTTCTTCTTCCATGTTAAATATCCTAGAAAAAACACGTAAAACAAAATTTAGAAGATTTATTGTAGTAAATTCACAACGTTATTACATGTAATATTCCTGATTTATCATGGTAAAATTACTGTAATTTTTTACAGTGTAGCAGCACCTTTCTAAGACAAATAAATACGTATGAACGTTTAATGTACTTATACGAACAAGGAACAACCATAACATAACCAATAAACCAACATGCCCTAGAAGTGCTGTCGGTTCTAATCGACTATACCCGAACATCAACGGTACAAAATTTTATTCTTCAGTTAGTTTTCATTTATGCCTATTAATGTTATTATTTACATTAATTAATAGTATGTCAAATAACTGCGTTTATTAGTTGTAGATATATTTTGTGATTTGAGCAATAAATATTTAATACCTGCTAATATACATATTTTAGTACTTGAGACTATATCACAGTGTTAGAAAACTTACTTTACTCACCTTTAATGCATGGCAGATTAATAACGAATAACTATTTAATCGTACTTGTTAAAAAATATAGTTGCCATTAATATAAAATGCTAAATATATTTGTTCATTTGAGCCACCTTTCTCAGTGTACTTAATTTCATTCAGTATGAATTAAGACATATACAATAACATAACTAGAGTAAAGGTTTGTTTCACAGCAAGTTCTTAAAATGAGCGCGTTATTTCTACTCTTGTTTGGCATTGAAAAGAAAGAAGATCATTTCTAATAAATTGTGGCCGAATTCCATTACTTATAGGGTCTTTCAGTTTATCCAATATACTTTTCTAAGACAATCTTTTTGGTGTAAAGATTTCAGGTTATTAGCGCTAAGTCGCGTTTTTAATACACCTGAGAAAAGAAAATATTTTATGTAGCACTAAAACGTTGACGAAAGAAAAACGGTGACATATAAAATATCCTGTATATTCGCAAATATTGAAACAGTCAAAATTATCACCTCTCGTTAAACGCAAATAAACTTCACCACGTCTCAAACCAATTTGTATGAAACCCCCAAACCGAAATGGCGGTTCTACTCGTATGCCTCCATTCTAATTTCCTTTCTGCCACTACAACAAATGAGTCTTCTCCCATATAGATAATGACACCGAGACGTAATCGCTAGAGCGGAAGATATACCGCGTGCTGGGGTTACCCTGTCATGGAAATAAGAAGTCCCCAGGATGCATGGTGCATGTGTGTTTCGCGTATATCCGACTGCAGATGTCTGGATTAAATGTAGTCCTTTCATTTCGGTGGAATCTTGTATGGGTAGAGAAGGGGTGGGTTATTCACGAAGGGAAAGTAAAATCCTGGTTTCTAGAAGTGCATGTATAGTGCAGAATATGGACGATTTCAATATGATTTCTCTTGGTATCGTGAAAAAAAAAATATCGTTTTTCTGTAGGTTCATTGTGGGGAAAGAAACAAAATGCTGGCGATGAAATCAAGTATGTATATGTCAAATCTTATTTCCATGGTATTTATCGAGACTATGAAGTAGTGATGGGGCAATAGGATCCAAAAAGCACCCGATAAGCTTAAACGGATACGTAGTCACTGCGTTAAGAAAAATCGGAACTTTTTCTTAACGATTCTGATTCTTTTGCTAAACGATTCAAGTATCGGTTCATGCAGATACCGATTCTTTTTAATCGATAAGGAAAAAGAATCGTTAAGCAAAATGTAATCGATAAGGAAAAAGGTTCGTTAAGGAAAATATGGTCGAGTCGATGAGATCATCTGAATGCTTGAAAATAGTACCTATGTATCTGTAATGTAAACACCGAGGCAAGCTACGGTGCTGTTTCTTTTGACTTTTCGCGATTTCTTTGTAACAGCTGCTTGATATTTGTGTATAATAGTTAACCATTATACAGGGAGTCCCACCGAACTGGATCATTAGATTTTTTTTGAACTTCTAGCAGGAATTTGATTTTGAAACTTGCAATGTAGTCATGGCCCACTGTGGTCTATTTAAGGAAAATATTTTCAACTTTATAGCACTTTCGGTATACAGGGTGTTGATATCAACTTTCTTATTTTAAATGGAATGGTACAATTTTTATCGGTACAATGAATGTATTGAGTCATTTGCGATTAGTTTACATCAGCGTTCGCTTAACCGTTTTTGAGATATTTGTAATTTTGTTGACTTTTTGACGTTTGCACTGTTTCAAATGAAATTAAATAACTGATGAGGTATCAGGTATTTAGTGGTTCTACTAATGTCGATGTAAGTACAAAGATGTAGGTAGAAAATGTTATGGCAATAATGACCGAATCACATACAGGTTGTTCGAAAACGCATCTCCAAAGTGGATACCTTTAAACCAACAAAACTTTTTTTATTTCAAATGGAACATGATATTTTTATTACAGCTTTGAATGCACCGTAAAATTCTACATCGATTAACATTAGGGTTTGGTATACCTATTTTTGATAGTTTTTGAGATATTAGCATTTAATATTTAAGTAAAATCCTGCTTTCTAGAAGTGCATGTATGCAGAATATAGATGATTTCAATATGATTTCTCTTGGTATCGCGAAAAGATATCGTTTTTCTGTAGGTTCATTGCGGGAGAGAAACAAAATGCTGGCGATGAAATCGAGTATGTATGTCAAATCTTATTTGCATGGTATTTATCGAGGCTATGAAGCTAACATTTCAAGATAAAAGGATTGGAAAGAACATATTTCTAGGTTATTACTAATTTCCACTTCAAGATAAAGTTTAATCAAATATTTTTTTACAATTCATTATTATTAAAGTCGAGGATACACATGCGATATTCATATCGTCGCGATTTTAACGCTTCATTATTCAGTTTTACATTATTTTAAGCGAAAAAAATATGATTGCATAATAATTTTTTCATTAACAAAAATCTCATTGCGTTTCTATATCAGAATTCACCCTCCCACGAACAAAAAAGCAATTCCACCCCCCTGCATTCCACCAAAAAAACATCACTAACTTAATCCGGGCATTTAACCGGACCTTTCCGTGTGTGGCGCCTAACCACCTGATCCCCCCGGGCTTACGGGTAAACAAAACGAAGATAAATAAAAGAAAGGTCCGTTCCAGAAATCAACATACCCACCCTTCTGTGGCGCTCCCCCTCCGTCAGCGTCGGCCCCATTGTTGGCGGTTGTTTTCGGCGCTTTTTCACAGTGAGTGCGAACTTCATTGCCCTGAGACGCTTTCATTAAGCACGTGATCCGACTGGGAAAGTTACGATTTCACTTTAGGGATGTTTTTGGGAGGGCGAGAACTGCCAGGGGAGGGTAGGGGTTAGGGAGAGGGGTATTGTGTATGCGTTCGGTGAACCCGGTTTTATTCGTGTAGGTTTCTTTTTGTGTTCGGGTTTTTTTTTTATTTATTCTGTTCGGTGGGTGATTCTTACAAAGGCGAGATGGGGGTGGATTTAATACTATGCCATCATAATTTTCGCTTAAAAATGTTGAATAATGTATCGTCCTATAGTGGTACCGCTTGCATTCTTATAATACCGACATTTTGGTGACAATTAATTCAGCTTTTTAAATGCAGATTCCAAATTTACAACTTGTACACTGGCCGACTTATTTAATGTCGTCGTCTACAATGTAATGACTATCAAAACTACTCACCATTTGCATAGGTGCGCGTTCGGCTGTTCCAGGTAAATGATTTATTGGGGTATACAGTTGTAAAACGCTTGGCAATTATGCAAATCAGGTAGAAAAATTGGTATCACAAGTAAACGTTGTATATACCGCGGTTTGAACGTGCTTTAAATTGAAATATCTCTTTCATAACTCGGACCCAATTGAATCTTAAATCTTTAAACTCACATAGAAATAATAAACTTTTGGTATTCATAGTAAATCTTGTATTAATTGTTTTAAAAACGTAAGAATAGCAAACAACCGAAGAAGACTTTATAAAACTATAGCTTCAACAAATATTAGCTATTCTAAGCGTTGATTCAATAATGTTTAATTATTAGCTTTTATTATTGCAGGACCCATCTACGTGTAAGTAACGCTGTAAAATTGCTATTCATAAGAAAATAAAAACTATGTTTGGCCTAGTAATATTATTTATTTAAGTAAACATGCTAATTCTAAATATAAACAACATAAAATCTAATAAACAAAATAATATTGCAACTATTACTAGCTGTTTTTATCTCAGAGAATATTCCCACCCTTCCATATTTCTTGAATTGCACTTGTAATTATTTATGCATACCATACAATAATCTTTTTAAAGCGATTCTGTTAAATGAAGGTATATACGCCTTAATTGTAATAAACAACATTTTTAATAAAGCACATCAATTATCATATTACTGAGAATAACGTTTTGTTTTTGAAATTTTAATGCCCAAATTATAAATTCATTACTTTTATGTTGTATTGCCTAAATTTGCATTTGCAATTTACAAACTATTATAAAACTCGGCCGTTTCCTATAATTACAATTAATTCTCTATGTAATCCAACGACGCTTAGTGTTTTTGAATGATGAGCTCATATATCTACATGATAGTGTTTAGTTGAGCAATAAATTTTTAAAAACATTTTGTTAATATTTTATTTTATTTTTGTTTTTTTGCAGCTTTATGTATTTTTTTATATATTTATATCATATAAACAAATACATAAATTAACACAAACACAAAATTATTAAGAATATTAGAAACAATATAATTATATAGAATTACATTTTAAAATTTTATAAATTTGAGAATGGATTCATTCAAATAATTTTTTATTTTTGTAAAAATAATAACATGTGTCTATATGAATATTTTTGCATATTTACGTATTTTTTTTACATATTTGTATATTTATTTTATTAATAATTTTGTGTTGCAAGTATATCCTTCTAATTCTAAAATTGGGAACAATAAAAGTATGTAATTTTGTTCATCATTTAAATTCATTCATCATATAAATATTAAAAAAAAAAAAAATTAAAAATGTATTGCTTTACCATGTAGGTATATGAGCTCGTTATTCAGCAAAATTTGACTCGCTGGATTACACAGAGGATGTATACTAATTGCCGTAAGCGGCCGATTTTTATAATTGCCGCAGATTGAAATGCATATAAAGAATTAAGGAATTTGTAATTTGGCTATTGAAATTTCGAAGAAAAGTTTTATTTTTAGTAATGTGATAATAATTTATGCAGTTTATTAAAATTTTCCCTTAATACAATTGCCCTGTAAATCGCATTATTTAACAAAATGATTGATCTGCAGGACATATGTGATTTTCTTACGAACAGGAATTTTACGGCATTTAATAATAATAATAATAATAATAATAATAATAATAATAATAATAATAATAATAATGCCTTTATTGCAGCAATATCATTGTATAATCATATACATGATCTTAAAGAGAGTAGTATTACATTGCTAGCAACCTATATATGTATGTAATTATCATAGTAATATTTATTGAAACTAAAGATAATGAACTTATGAAGTGTTACTCTCTTGTTTTCTAATACATTTCAACACACAAATTGTGTTCAAACCACAATATTTATAATTTGTTTGCTTTAGATATTAAATAATCTTAGATCTACCTGATTTGCATAACTGTGAAGGGTTTTACAACTGTATACCCCAATAAATCATTTACCTGGAACAGCCGACGCCAACCGAACGCGCACCTGCGCAAATGGTGAGTAGTTTTGATACCCACTGCACTGTAGACGACGACATTAAATAAGTCGGCCAGTGTACCTTCAGATACAATCAGAAAACTTGCACCTACCTCCATGCACATTGACACGTTTTTTTTTTTTCTTTTGCCTATCTTGTATTTTTCCTGATGTCGATATTATCGATTCCCACGCATCGATTCGATTTGGCGATTGACCGTGTTCCTTTCATCTGTCCTATTCTGTGTTTTCATCTTTTCGACGTTAGAGGGCAGCTTTCTTATTTTATTTATCTGTCTTCTGATTGATGGTGTGACGTATTGCTTGTTTCCGTTTCCTGTCCCTTCTTGGTTGTTTTTAGAGGCGTTCTCACGAGTAATACTTCCTATCTTCGGAATTTTTGGATATTTTCACACATTTGTGGATTTAATTGGAAGTTTACCGGAAATATTCATTGGCTGTATATTCGCTGGTGTTTGATGTGGAATTTTCGTGAATATTACAGCGGACGTGTTCGATAAATCGAGATATAATTTGAGAACCCACGCGTCTGCAACACCATATCTGTTTCTTTCTTCTCTTCGTTGTAAAACCTCGTTATTTAACGGTAAGCAGATCTTGTTATTTCTTTTAAATCACTAACTTTGAGGTTTCTGTGTTTTTAGAGGTTCTTTTACCCCCCCTTTTAATTTTAATTTTGGAATTTTCCCATCGTTTATATGAGATTTGGAACACCCACGTGCGGCTGAGGACTTCTGCGACCTTTTTAAGTCCCTTCAGAGAATCTTACCTACCTCCTTTAGAAAGTCAGTGGACCATCTGCTTCGGGCATTACCGAGTCAGCCCAGAGGCTACGATCTGTTCGGATCGGAGAGGATCTCCATGGCCGAAACAGCAGATTGAGAACAAAAGCTCAGTTGCACGCTTTTTTTTTTTTTATTTGTAAATTTTGTCCGCGTTTAAAATTTTCATTAGTAAGTAACCAACCCCGATCATTTAGTTTTTTTTTATCGCTTTATTCAACAATACAGTAAATTATTAATGTTATATTGAGGATCGGAGGGTATCACTAGTTTAGTAAAATAGTTTAACTTTAGTATTCGTATATCTTTTCAGTTTCTTTTAACGAATTCAAAATATTTACTTAAAACATCAACCGATTGTATATCGCCCTGTAATATACAAGGTGGTTTGTTCACCACAAGTATAATCAAGTCAAATATTTAGATTTATTTTAGTAGTTTATTTTTTTTTTGTAACTGTAAAACTTTTCATGAATTTAAATTAACTCTTAGCCTAAGAATTTTCTTTATATAACATGTGTGAACTGACTGTGTTGACCAAAGCGTTCGGTGTTTGAATCCTACCGCAGGATTTTCTGTTATAGTTTTACAATATTTCATTCTTATTTTTATTGTCTTTATTAACATTTACTGATACAGAGTACCATAGTTATTTTCTTGAATTTTATGTCATATTTCATTCTTATTTTTTTTTGTCGTTATTAACGTTTACTGATACAGAGTATCACTTTTATTTTCTTGAATTTTATGTCAATAACACCAACTTTTTTTATTAACAATTTTATGAATAAAAGTTTAACTGTTTTATCAGTGAATTCATGCTTTTATTTTTTTGTGTATGAGTTTATTTGCAAACGATTCCCCAGAGCATTTCAGATTTCACACACATTACTCATACATAAAACTCTTCCACTAACTAAAACTACGCCACGAATTAATCACAGTCTTCGTTTGCTAAGCGGCCCAGTCTTGTTCCACAGCTGACTAACTAAGTTATAGTTATACATAGCGGTACGAAACAAAGCATCCTCGCATACTGCTACGAGATTAACTTAGGAATCGAGAAAATCGAGTTAAAAACTTCTGCTTATTTCGCCCCAACAGTATGCATCGCTATAATACAGTAAACGCTTCGCGTTAAGGGGGTTGATGTTGGAACAGATAGAGCTGATGATAGAACAGATGCGTTGTTGCAGTTGCAATATATTAAAGCGGGAACTTCTGGAATCGATATGTACAGGTATAAAGGGTGTAGTTGGCGGAGTGATTCATTTATTATATACAGTGGTACCTCGATATACGAGTGCCCTAACATACGAGTGTTTTGAGATACGAGCCGCCGAGCGAGCGATATTTTGCTTTGACATGCGGGGTGCAGCGTTTAACAGTTTCTCCCACCTCAGACTAGACCTCAGTCAGTGTGCTTGTTTCCCTCGTTTTCGTAGCATTTTTGATAAGTTGGGTTCGCGTTTTTTGCTTTTTGTACATTTGCAAAACATTATCACATTTATTTTTATAACCATGCGTCCGAAGAAGAAGATGATGTCTATTGAATTAAAGCGTGAAAACATGAGCAAGGTGTGCGAGTAATTGACTTGACGAGGATGTATGGGCGTAGTACATCAATGATATGTACTCTCCTTAAACAGAAAGAGTTGATAAAGGATATAACGCCAGCTAAGAGCGTTACAATAATTTCTAAGCTCCGGACCTCTCTGCATGAAAAGATGGAGAAACTACTGATGGTGTGGGTGACAGAGAAGCAGCTTTAAGGAGGGACCTTAACACAAAGCATCATATGTGAGAAGGCACGAACGATTTACGGTGATTTGCTGAAGCAGATCCCACACACTTCCACAAACAAGGAATCGGAAGACTCGTTTTAAAGCCAGTCGGGGCTGGTTTGACACTTTAGAAAAGACGGCATTCACTCGTCGTCAGGCTGGTGAGGCAGCAAGTTCGAATGTGAGGCAGCTGAGGTTTACATCAAAACGTTTTCCGAACTGATAGAAGCCAAAGGATACATCCCCCAGCAAGTCTTCAACTGTGACGAGACAGGGCTTTTCTGGAAAAGGATGCCGAATAGGACTTACATAATAGCAGAGGAGAAGACGATGCCAGGTCACAAACCCATGAAGGATAGATTAACTCTAGCAGTTTGCGCCAATGCGAGTGACGACTGCAAAATCAAGCCTCTGCTGGTATACCATTCGGAAATTCCCAGAGCCTTTAAGTCATATAAGATTTTAAATGAAAAACTGCCAGTTATGTGGAGGGCAAATCCGAAGGCGTGGATCACCAGGAAATTCTTTGTGGAGTGGATAAACCTGGTGTTTGGCCCTTCTGTTAAAAAATATCTACAGGAAAACAACCTACCCATGCAAGCCCTTCTCGTCCTCGACAATGCCCCTGCTCACCCACCAAATCTCGAAGATGATTTACTCGAAGAGTTCAAGTTTATAAAGGTTCTCTACCTACCACCTAACACCACTCCTATCCTGCAGCCCATGGATCAGCAGGTAATTTCTAATTTTAAGAAGTATTATCAAGCACATTTTTCGGCGCTGCTTTGAGGTGACGGAGAACACAAACCTTACCCTTCGAGAGTTCTGGAAGGACCACTTTAACATCGTGATATGCCTAAGAATTATTAATCAGGCCTGGTTGGGTGTTACAACGAGTACCTTAACCTCTGCATAGAAGAAGCTGTGGCCTAAGGCTGTAGCTGAAAGGGCCTTCGAAGGATTGGAACCCGAAGTGTCAGTGGTAGAGGAGATTATATTTGATGAGAGAGATGTGAAGGAACTCGTCGAGGAACAGTCTCAGGAGCTGACAACCGAGGAGTTACACGATCTAGATTTACAGCAGCATACGGTGGTTCAACGAAAAATTAGTTTTGAAGAGGAGCCAGAGATGGAGGAAGTTATCTCTACCAGAGATATAAAGGAGATCTTGAGAATGTGGGAGAAAGTTGTAGAGTTCGTGGATAAAAATCACCTCGAAAAAGTTGGAACTGGTCGTGCATCGGAGTTGTTCAAGGAAACTTGCCTAACTCATTTCCGAAATATCCTGAAAGGGAGGAAGAGACAAACCTCCTTGGACAGTTTTTTTAAACGATCTGCATGGTGAAAATGAGCAAAGCGTGACGAAAAAAAGCGAAGACCAGTGACGAAAATTAAGCGCTTCCGTAAGCACTTCACTTTTTCTTTTATTGTGTTTTTATAGAATATGTATTTGTTATTTATAAATAAATGTTTCTTCTTGTAAATACATTTTTCTTATTCAAAAACACTTAACAAAAACAACTGAGGTGGTGTTTTGGGAGCTGGAACGGATTAATGGCATTTCAATTAATTTCAATGGGGAAAATTGCTTTGAGATACGAGCAATTTGACATACGAGCAAGGTTACGGAACCAATTAAACTCGTATGTCGAGGTACCACTTGTACACGTAAAGAAGGACATGTGTTAATCTAACAAAAAACGCGGCATTTAACTACGAAATTTGTGTTAAATACAGTCAAACAAAAATCATTGTTAAAGTAACAAAATGCAAATGTTAAAATAATTGTGTCGATTTGATAATATTTTTAGCATTGTTTTAACAATCAAGATAATTTTATTTCAAACATTCAATATTGTTAGGGCAATAAGTGTTCGGGTAAAATAAACAACTATTTCATGTTAAATTAACCAAAGAATTCACCAAAATAAAAAGCAGAAGTTGCTAAATTTAGAAGGTTTGACAAATCTAGTATAGCACTACATATGCTTGAAGAAAACCATAAAGTTAACAATGTAAAATTACTTAAAAACGTAAGCAATTATATATATATATATTGTTATGTATTTACGTTACGAACCAATATCCAGTGATTTACCATCAAGGTTGGCTACTCTGTTTCACACGTCTCTTTAAGCCTAACATAACTCCATTTGAACGGTCAGAAAACGCGGGACTTTTAAATTTTTTTAATTTAAACGTATTTAAGTACGAAACTATGAATTTGAATTGCAAAAGGTGGAATTACTAAATGAAACTTTAGTGTTATTAATTAAACGGACTCACGGACTTACCTGAGATAATTATCCAAAGATGTATGTCTGATTTTAAACAAGTTCACATTTAGAATTTTTTTTTTTATTAAATAAAATCACTTTTATCCACTATTAAATGTTTTAATTTTACTTAATAGATTTAATCTATTAAGGCACGACTTTATCATGCCTGGATTCATTTAAACTGGTCATTGACAGTGATTTGAAGGAGAGGACAACTGACAAGTCCTTGCTCAAATCTCTACTCTTACTGAAATATATAAGAAAAGTAACCGAGCTATTAAATATTTTTTATTGTCACTCCGCCCTCGATCGAAAATCTCGCCTGCATGCCATCTGGCTGATGAGAGAACACACTTCTATATCAAAATTACTAAAGATAGAGGACACTGGGATGTATAAAATTTGATTTTTTCCAATTTAATTAATGTATTTCTTTTAAATTTTTTTTTTTTTAATCCGGGCTGTATGCTACTGTGTAGCGTAACAATATATACACCTGTAACATCGAGATAGCACTGTTGGCCGTGGTGCTTGCCCTATCAACCGCATGGGTATCTGGTGAGGATATGGTGGGGGTCAAAAACCTAAAACCGCCGCACTTTGATTATTATTGATTATAGTTTTAATTGAATACCTCTATCGTTACTAAACATAGGAATATTAAACTTTAACACAGTACTTCTTAAGCAGGATTCAATTGAAATATGTAAAAATATATAGGATTTTTCATTTAACATAAAAAGTGTTTAATTAAATGTGAAAAGTCTTATAGTAATCTATCGATACATTCTTTACCTCAAGAATTAATTATCTACACTTCCACTAATATCGTAGCACGTTTCTAGCTTATAAAGGGGTTTGAAGGAAAGGGGAAAAAGGGGTTGTAGAGGCGGGCTAACACAATGCG